>CAIGQZ010032266.1:5580447-5614946 GCA_903798205.1 Danio tinwini | reverse complement strand
ATAATAATAATAATAATAATAATAATAATAATAATAATAATAATAATTCATTCATTTCCTTTTCGGCTTTGTCCCTCTATTAATCAGGGGTTGCCACAGCGGAATGAACCACCAACTTATCAGAGCTGCAACCCAGTACTGGGAAACACCCACACAGATACGCTATGGCCAATTTAGCTTATTCAATTCACCTGTCACCTGTCATGTCTTTGGACTGTGGGGGAAACTGGAGCACCCATGCCAATACGGTGAGAACATGCACACAGAGAACTCCACGCAACAATGCCAACTGGCCCAGCAGGGACTCAAACCAGTGACCTTCTTGATGTGAGGCGATTGTGCTACCCACTGGGCCTCTGTGCTGGCGATAATAATAATAATAATAATAATAATAATAATAATAATAATAATAATAAGTCAGCCTAATATGTACTGCATATTTATAATGACAAAAACATAAAGATGGCTGGTTTGGCAAAAAGTTATTTTAGGCCCTATTGCTTATCCTGGGATATATTTTGGACATCCTGTGACAATCTCTCATTTAGAGTCAAGAACATTCAAGCAAAACTGACTTTTTGGTCAGAGAAACATCTGAAGATTAGAGAAATACCCAATTAGTTTTTTCCATTTCATTGCTTTCTTACAAACACAACCGACATTTTAACCATATCTTCCTGATTTTTCCATTGTGTTGTTGTTTTACTCATTAGAGAAAGACCAAATCCACACTTTCCACAACATTATTGGTCACCTTTCTACAAAGATGGTGAATATATACTTTAACAAATGCCCGCTTGAATCTCTGAAGTGCAGATTTGCATTACTGTACCTAGTGAAAGTGCCGTCATCTTCTGTGAACATAGGGCTCGCCCAGCTTCTTCTGCTGTCATCATTTCGCTCTGCACGTTTCTTGCGTAATGGCGCTGGAACATAGCCGGACTGCTTGTCCCGTGTCGGGAGAAACTGATTGAACTGTGTGGTAGTCTTAGGTGCTATGACCTGTGAACGGCGGTACTCCTTACTGTCTGCCATGGTGAAGCTCAGATCTGCTTCAGGGTCACTGCCACAACCTGGAGAAAGAGCACAGAGAGACGGTGGGTAAGGTTTTTAACACACACACACACACACACACACACACACACACACACACACACACATACGCGATTGTTTTTCTTTCCTGGCAGGGATTTTTTATGATTTTATAATAAGGTAATGATATTTTCTAGCTCTTAACTAACATACTAACATAAAACTTACAGAATGTAAAAGAATAGAGATCTTTATTGAGATGTCTTTTAATATTAATGAAGCTGTGTTTCTTATGAAGAAAGTCATATGACCTGTCTTTAAAGTTTTCCACAGCTGTACATACATACATCAGTGATTTAAGTAAGTAATGTAATATAGACAAATGTAATTCAATTAACACTGCGGCTCAAAAGTTTGGGGTCAATTCATTATTTTAATCACTTGTCTCCCCAAAATATGAAGCACCATAATAATTTGTAAACTGTGACAATAAATTTCCTGACCTCCAAGAAAGAATTAGCTCATTAGAATTACTCAATTTGTAGTATTTTACATTGAAAACTGGAATTGGAATGGAAAACTGCAATGTTATTTCAAATATACTGAAAGAGAAACCTCTTATACAGCAATAGTGTATTTTGAAATGTCTTAATTGTCCTAAAATATAAAATACTTTTCTCCCTAAAGTTCCCACAGAACCACATTTCTCAGAGGTAAACATTTCAGTGGGAAGTAAGTGACTCATTGGCAGGTCAGTGGGGAAAAAGAAAAAAATGTCTCACTGGGGTGAACGAAGACAGTCCATAGCACTAATTATACGAGTAGATAATTACATCAGCACCTTTCTCGTGAGCTGCAATTGAGCCTCTGGGACTACGACTGAGTAGAAAGATGCTAATGTCACTGAAATGCAACCGAATAGAAGACTATGAGCTGATGGCGTTTTGCACTTTCCATTAAAACAGCATCTGCTGAAGATCAAACAGCAAAATACAGCTCATGACAAAAGCTTCATGGATCCACTAGAGGGCACCAGGCATTTGATTTGACAGGCAAGAGTTAAAGGGGACATGACAGTTTTCTTAAAAAGTTAAATAAAAAGTCAGTGTCCCCAGAACATGTCTGTAAAATTTTAGCTTAAAATACCTAACAGACCTTTTATTACAGCTTGCCAAAATCTCCCCTGTGGATGAGAGCAAAACTATTCCTATTGTAAGAAAACGAGCTGCTGCTGTCCAGAAGAGGGTGGAGCTTTAACATGCTATTCTGACACTCCAGAAACAACAAAACATTTCAACTTTCAAAAATATTCCTTCCAACGTCACTAGGGGAGTGAAATCTGAGTGGCTTGTGTTTCTACATTTTGCAGAAAAAGGCCAAACTAAATGAGTGTCCATTTCCACATTTTCTGGCTAGGAACATGTAGCTGGGACCAAAGTCAAATTTTCAAGATATGTCCCTTTTAATCAATACGTTTCAATCAATTAGCTGAACAGCTGTAAAGTGTTATTTATTTATTTATATTACACAGCTCTCTGGAGTACTTGATTCTGATTGGTTTCTGTTTAGATTTCAAGGTATGCTATTCCCAGATAACAACTGCCAATATATACAATATAAACAATATCACAGGCACTATGAATCATCTTACATATTTATATGCTTATCTGTCACAGCGCTGTTTGGTATCATCTTGTGTATTAATATGCAATATATATGCATTATGCAAGTTAGTGTGAGTTTTATGTTTAATTTAAGAGTTAAATTAGCAAATTATTACAGCTCAGATCAATGTTTTGTGTCTAATTGTTTACTTCTGTTGCAAGCAACTGTATGTAATAAGCGGGATAATGTAGATCTGGGTGATTGTTTTCGTTGAATAAAGCCTAAAGTCTTATTAGCAGCCCAACACAGATGATGTTACACAGCGAATGCCCTTCCAGCTGCAACCCAGTACTGGAAAACACCCATACACACTATGGCAAATTTAGTTTGCTCAATTCACCTATACCGCATGTCTTTGGACTGTGGGGGAAATCAGAAACCCACGTGAACACGGGGAAAACATGAACACGAAAATGCCAACTGGCCCAGCCGGGACTTGAACCAGCCACCTACTTGCTGTGAGGTGTCAGTGCTAACTACTGAGCCACCGTGTCACCCCTACTTAAAATTAACTGCATATTATTCTTTCTTTCTGTCAGAGATATTTTTTGAGTAAAATGACACAAAGTTTCCAGCTTCAGCTTTAATTCATCAACTCATCTCTAAAAGTCAAGCTAGAACACACAAGAGAGCCTAAAGAGTCTTACCCTCGCTGCTGCCTTTGAGTGTGGTGTCTGAGGATGTGCTGTAGGTCCTGGAGCCCAGCGAATTGAGGCTGTCTAGAGAGTCTTCTCTCCTGTGTCCGGCCCGCAGCGGGAAGAGCTCTTCTTTCTCTGAGTACCAGCTATCTGGATAAGAGCGGTTTGGCACACTGGCCCGCAGTGATGTGCAATCCTCTAGAGCCTGTCGAGCACAAGGGTGTGAGTGTGAGGGAGTCGGGCCGACACACAGCAGGCACAAGGGAACAACACAAACAACAAACACAGCCACAGACTTGATCAGTGCACAAACACGGGCTTACTCATAAGAATCGTCTGTTTCTTCAATTGCTGTCATGACAGTAGGGCCGATCTTGTATACAGAAGTGTTCAAACCAGAGCTACACAATTCTGGAAAAACGAAGGACACACACTGCTATAGAAATATATATTTATTTCAAATTATTTCTTTAATTATTTATAAAAAAATATTTATTAATTGTTTATTTTATGATTTACACTAACGGTCAAAAGTTAGTGGTTTGTAGGATTTTTAAATGTTTTAAAATAAGCTTCTCCTGCTCACCAAGGGTGCATTTATTTCATCAAAATACAGTAAAATTGTACAACTGTAAAATGTTATTGTACTATAAAAGAACTGTTCAAAAGTAGTTTATCATTTCATTTTATCATTTATTCCAGTGATTTTAAAGATTAATTTTCTGCTTCATTACTCCAGTCTTCAGTCACATGATCCTTCAGAAATCACTCTAATATTACTTATATAATAAGATTATAGTGTATCTGTGTGGGTGTTTCCCAGTACTGGGTTGCAGCTCTGATAAGTTGGTGGTTCATTCCGCTGTGGCGACCCCTGATTAATAGAGGGACAAAGCCGAAAAGAAAATTAATTAATTATTATTATTATTATTATTATTATTATTATTATTATTATTATTATTATTATTATTATTATTATTATTATTATTAGTATTAATTCATGTGTTATTATTATTATTATTATTATTATCATCATTATTATTAATGTAATAGTAATAAAAGCAATAATGACTGGAATAATAATTTCATTTGAAACTACATATAATAAGCAATAAATATATATTTAATAAATAAATATTTAACGATTTATATTTTTTACATTAAATAAATGCTGCCTTGATGAACAAATTAATTTTATTTAAATTGTTAAATAAAATTAATAATAACAAAAAAAAAAACTGACCCCAAACTTTTGACCGGTAGTGTGTATGTATGTATTGGTGTTATTATGTAAACTTCTGATAACATTGCTATTAACATTTTAAAATAAAAATGTCATCATTTAGAGTATTTGCATAAAGTGTGCCCTTTTCAGACACGATTACATTATATTCATTTTTACACAACACAATACTAAGAAAAAATTAAACCAAATAAAAAAATCTGTTCTGATGAGTGACCAACTATGTATTTAAAATGAAATCAGATAATTATAGAATAAAACTATTTTGATTAAAACCCACAGTTTCATTATTTCATAGCTGTATATGCAGTATTTAATATTAAAGAATTCTGTGATTCTGTGATTTTGAAAAGAAAACTAAGCAAAATAACAAAGTTTACCTGAGATTCAGACAAAATGTTAATTGCTGCAGTCTTTTAAAAATATTTAAATACATTCTTAATGCTTCAAATAAAAATGTGACAGATAGTCTGAATGATTTGGGTACAGTGTTTTATTACTTGATGAATCAGAGTTTTTAAAAGAGTTTCTAAATATGTCTATTTTTATATTTACCCTTATTATAAACTCCTCCAGTCTCTGATAATGAGCGGATGATCTGAATCAGGTGTGTTTGGTAAGGGAGACATGTAAAATGTGTAGAGCTGGTGGTCCTCCAGGAACGTAGTTGAGAAACACTGATTTAAGCTATAGAGCTAAATTGAAAAAGTCTTATAAAGTTAATTTAATAAAATAATACCTAAATATTACAAAGCAATATTGATGTTAGGTTTGTTTTCAACTAAGTGCATCCTTAATTTTCAATTTCTGCCCAGTACGTTCATTTTAGTGCATCACTAGTTTTTACTGTTCTGATCAATCTGTGTATGTGCTTGGATGTACACAAATGCTATTTGTTGTCCATTTAAATCAATAAATGGACTCCATTAATTTCACTTTGATCCCCTAAACTTGCTCAAAACATAACTCGATGCAAAATCTTTGCTCCTTACATAATCTACAACCACAAATAGCGCAAAGAAAGTGATGAAGCGAATGAAAACGCTGTTACGACTACATTGCAAAGTAATCCATGACACCCAGTAGCCAATGCTAACAAGCTATGTGCAAGAATTTATGCATTCATACATTTTCTATTCAGCTTAGTCTCTTTATTAATCTGGGGCCACAGCAGAATGAACCACCAACTTATCCAGCATATGTTTACGCAGCGAATGCCCTTCCAGCTGCAACCCATCACTGGGAAACATCCATACAATACACACTCATTCACACACATATGGACAATTTAGTTTACTCAAATTTCCTTTATGCCAACAGACCCAGCTGAGGCTCAAACCAGCGACCTTCATGCTGTGAGGCGATTGTGCTACCCACTGCGCCACCATGATGCCCGTTCAAGAATTATGTCAGTTAAAAGTAACCAGACTTTTAGTAATCTGAATATTGAAAACTGCATGCAAACTGAAGATGGTTGCCTGTGTCATTTAAATATTTTACTACAATTAAGTCTTTATATTGAAAATAGGAAATAATCGCATTAATGGTCCACACGCCAAGTGCTCTAGGCATTTCTCATTTAAGTTACTTATGATATTAAGTTTTGTTTTCAAAAATGTATCTACATTAAAGAAAACAATCAGCATAAAGTAAATTATGTTTACTTACTTGTTTGTTAGAAATTAAGACTACATATCTAAAACTGTAATTTTTTTATGGTGAATTAGTCTTGACAGCATATGTTTTTAAGTCATTGTAACTTATTAAACTAAGTTAATCATGTTCTAACTTAATTGTATAAGTTATGCAAGCTGTTTTAAGTCAGTTTAACATAAGATAAGTTCAATAAACTCATAAAGTTCATTTGATTTAGCTTAAATATTTAAGGCAACAATGATTTTTTTACAGTGTAGGCAATTCTGGCTTTTAAATAAATGTATTTCAATCTAAGAATGTTGGTTGTACTTGAAAACAGACAGAACAGCTCTTTTTGAAGTGTATTTAGTAACTACGAGCCCAGTGTACTGCATTCCTAGCAAGATATCTTAAATACCAGAGAGGATATAAAAAGAGATTTACATGGTCAGCTACTCTAAAAGAAACAGTGGTATTCAAACAAACAATGTAAGTTCTGAGAGTAAATACTAGAGGCAAATAATGAATAATGTCAGTATTATATCCTACCTTATATAGTGTGGTGCCAAGTAATCCCTCGAAAGCCTTCAGTTTTAGGTAAGGTCCATTATAAAAAGGATCAGCATGTGCCTTTCTGCCCAACCAATATATGGTGATCAGAACCTAAGACAAAACAACACATTAGTACACTATTAGTAGACATATTGCAACAAACATACAGTTTAATGATTCAATAAAAGACTTTATTGAACAATATCACCATAAAACACAAAATCAGCACATTTAAAATGATTTTTCAAAGGAAAAAAAGACATGTAAGAGTAATGGCCACTAAAAATGAAGATTTGCTATAACATGAACACATTAAAATTGAAAAACTATATTAAAACAGAAAAACTGAGCACACAAACTTTTGCCATCACATGAATAATTCACGTTTTAAAATATATTACAATTAAAAAAGCTTCAAATTGCAAGAATGCCTCAAAAGATTATTTAAATAAAAAGTAATATGATTAAAGAATTGAGGTATTTATATTTTGGGTTTGTTTCTCTCCAATCCAACAATATTTTATTCAGACATTTACTCCAGACATTAATGTATCCAGACAATCTTTTGGTCACTGCATTTGCTTTCTAGAGCTATACTTGAGATTTAGAAGAGGCCTCTTAAAATGCTTCTCTGATATAATGCCACAGCGCTACTTTAAGAGATAAGCAGACAACCACAAACCACAATGTGGGAGCTGTAAAGTGAGCATTTTATTAGACGCCACAGGAAAAAAGCAAGACTCCTAAGGCTCACAGAATATTGCAAATGAGCAAATTAGGGCATAAACATGATTTAACATCAGCATTGGCACTTACATTTTTGAGCCTCCTGCTGCTCTCCTGGTGCCTGTAGGGGAGAAGAGGTGTTTGGTTAATCTCTCACAGCCTGGGAAAAGTACAATAAAAGAACAGTGGGCATGTTTCGGGTCTCTGTGTGCACTAGTGAATGAGCTAGAAGGTGAAAGCACAATCCCATCAGGCCGGCTCCCAGTGGCTCTATACAAAAGAACACAGACTGAAAACATGCACTGACAAACATTATATAAAGACCAGATGAACAACAGAATATGAATATATGCACTAAAGCGCAGCGTGTACTGTACGTGTTCTACTCATATGGCACCACCTTGTTCTTCACATTGGTTATTTATGAGCATTGTCACCTAAGGTTAAGACCAAACAGGATCACAATAAAAATACCACATTCCTCTATGTAAAATGTCAATGGCATCTTGAACTTAAGTTCCTTGACATCCTGCTGCTGTGTGTAAAGTAAGGTATTTCCTTCTCAGTTTTTTCAATAAGGGACCCTTTAAGAGGGTTAACATGTTAATGTATGTTATTATTTAATAATAATTATCATTATCATTATTATTATTATTATTATATGTTAATAAGTATGTTAATCTGACATTTAATTGAGACCTATGTTCAGAGAAATCATTTTATGTGCTTGACTAGATGTATTTTAATAAATGGCCTTAATGCTGTCGTATAAATTAGCTATTATAATGGTTTTGCTCTTAAAATGTCTGTCAGAAACAGTAGACCATCTGGCTTTGGATTACTTGTTTCAACATACAATAGTTTTAATTATATAGTTCAAATACTACACTCAAAAATGATTTTTGCTGCTTGATCAAACTACTCATCTAAAATAAGCTCAACACAATTCTGGAGGTTTTTTGGGACAACTTAATGGTTTTATGTTCAGTCTGTTTAAACTTAACTGACAACATGAAGGAATTCATGGAACCAAGCCTTTTTACAGTGTATTTACTGTAGGATGGTTAATATGTCAGTTAACATGCAGCTGTAGTTTACTACTGATGCTGGACAACAAACTTGTATGGACTGACTGTATAAGGAGAAAGCTTCAACAGAGAATGTACTTCTTAAAGAAACTACTGTTTTTTTTATGCTGACAACACGTTGTTGATTATGTTTTATAGTGCTTTTATTGAAAGTATTGCAACATTTTGTGTGATCTGTTGGTATGGAAATGCTTCTGAGGCCCAGAAGAGGTCACAGGTGAAGGTGGTAACTACAGCCCGTAAGTTGTTGGGAATAAAACTAAACTATTGTCATGTTTGTCAATGATGAGAGACATTCTTTATCATACACTTTCCCATTGTTACCATCAGGTCGTCGATATTGTGTTCCCAGAAATTATCATTTATACCTCAAGCAATTAAGTTATTAAATTTCTCCTCTCTCAATAGCAGTTGATGGCCAGTAGACCGTGTTTTTATATGATTTATTTAGATAAATGCCATCGATTAAATGAAATTTCCCTATAGGGACAAATAACTAACTAACTAACTAGGTGTGCTTTGTGCTTATGTTCTCCTGGAATTCTGCTGGCAGTCCGATCTCACGAGGAAACATAACTATTGTACTATTGTCAGAGAAGTGGCTAATTCGTATGACATTCGTTTGTTGTAAAACATACAATTTTTAAAAGGAGGCTTGCCCCCGAACCCCATTCTAAACCCAACCATCATTTGACATAGATGAGATTGTACAAATTCATACAAACTAGCCAATAAATCAAAATGTTAAAACTTGCTGTAAGACTGCATTACTGGGGTATTTATTCTCATGGGTTAAAAACTGCTTTAGACTAAATTCCTCAAGTCATGTCGGATTGCAACCACAGTTATGGGTCTTCTCTACATATATTCAATTTTTTATATGGTTATAGATAACTCAGTAGTACAGTAGCACATGCCTGGCCTGTAGTACTCGGAGCATTTAATGACACTAAAGTCACTGAGAGCACCTGCGCTGTACATACTGTACCATCCTGGCAGTCCCTATTGACATCCATAGAGCACATTCTTCCAGCACTAACAATACTCTTCAGAGTGAATACAAGTACATTTTTGGCTGTGACAGTCTTGTTGTAAGATTTATGACACAAAGTGATTCTATGATGTGTGTTTTTAAAGCTGGTGAACCTGTACGACATGTTCATCTAGCTGAATAAAGGCGTTCACTGCTCCCGATAACAACAATTTATTGCTCCAATAAAAGTCGTAAGAGGAAAGGAAGACAGTGTCTGCCATCAGAACAAAGTCCACATTTACAAAGCTGCTGGAAAAAAAAGTGTCAAGAACATTCTGCCTGAAACGCTTGTTACCTAATGATAATTTATGAGCCCTGAAAAAGCCAAAGGATTCTTTGTTGGGGTGAAAAAAAGATGGAAGGGAACATTTATTTTGGGAACCTCAAAGATTTATTTTGGTTTTGTGGGATCAGATGTTCTCTCACATGAATATGAGACTTTATTTATCAGCAAAACCTTTTTTTGAGGTTTGTGTGTGGGGGGAGATCATAAGATCATGTTATTTTATATGGAGAAAGAACTGATCTTAAAAGAGCGGCTTAATCAGCAAAACCAGCATTTCTAAACAAATCTGGACAAAGAGAAAGTGCATCTGAAAATTACAGTTCTGCCAACATTTATTTATTCTGTTGTCAAAGAAACTGTGTTCAGAACTGTGTACTGTAAAGTTTTGTCTTCTGGAATGCAAAAGAATACACTTTTGTGTATTTTTGTGTACCAGACCCCTTTCATAACTACAATAAAAATAATGACCTGAAGATTTCAAACATCAAGAAGGATGCAAATATGCCATAAAAGCTTAAAACTATCATAAAGGTAAACATTTACAACTATATTTGGCTTCTTTCTCACAAAAAGCTTTAACATTACTTCACAAGACATGTGAACATGATATATTGAATACTTTTTGTTGTTGTTGCAATCATAACAAAAAGAGGACAGAATATTTATTTTAAAACTGACTTTTATATACCAGAATATTAAATATTGATAAATTATTAGATTGTAAACAGGCTATTTATATTGTTAACACAGGGTTGCTGTGTGATAAAAAAAGAAGTGCATTTGTGTTCAACAGGCGCTCTTGGCACTCTTTAATACTCTGTCCTTTAGTGAAAGAACTGTGGCTGGAACATTCCAACAGCAACAGCTCATTTTTTTTTTTACTCAAAACCCTGTCAGACATAATCAGAGACAAATGCTTTTCAATGGGGTCTCTATTCACACATTAGACTTTAAATGCTTTGAACTAATGTGTCTAAACAAGTACAAGACTGCGTCAAATTGCCTGTAATCACCCGTCTGTTCCCAAGGCAAAGAAAAAAAAAAACGTTGTTAGAGCTAATGACTGTTTGTGAGGATATGATGTTTTCACTGTTATATTCTCACAAAAGGCGACATTAAGCTAATGCATTCATGAATTTTCATGTGAAATTAACCCAGAAACTAAGATGCATTCCCTAAAGCTGTTTTTCAGAAATTTTAGGGCCTGATGATACAGTCTAAGCAGGTTACTGTCATAAACAAAACAGTACTAATCCGTGGGAAAGTTGCACTGACATTTAGGATGTGTTGAACCAAACAATTTGTTTGCGATTATTGCGCTGGATTGTTTCAAAGCAGAGCACAATAGAACATTCTGAATTAGATTGTGATGCATCCCCCCAAACAATGTTCAAGCCACAGAGGCTCATAAAGATGTGGTAAGTGAAAATGTCCTGTAATCGAGATAACATATCGCCGACACACAAGACCTAAAATTAACATTCTCCAAAGTAAAACAGTGTTGGTCATAGGTTGATCATTAACATTAAAATAAAAAAATTGCACTAAAATTATACAGGTATATACGAGGAAACGTATATTACATTTTGTCAGTTTAGTGGCTAATTCGTATGAATTTGTATGAGTTGAGTTGTACGAAAATGTACCATTTTAAAAAGGAGGCGTGGCACCCAACCCCACACCTACACCCAACCGTCATTGGGTGATGAGCAAATCGTATGAATTAGATCGTACAAGTTCATACAAATTAGCCACTAAATCAAAAAGTTACAAATTGCCGTGAGATTGTGTTGATATATCCAATACATTGCACTGTGATCTTTTTTCATGAGCAGCTCACAATAACCTTGCTTACAGACTGACTCGGTTCATAAGCTTGAGTTGCATATAAGATTTACAAGTTTGTAAAGAGAAAGCATTATATTTCTGTGGACAAAAAAAAAAATAATAATACGAGTTAGCATATGGTTATCTGTCAAAACAAAAGCTCATGGGTTGAAAGAAATAAAACATTAATGTTAATAAATGATAAAATGTTGCTGTTATATACAATGATAATAATAACTAATTTAAATTATTAAAATAGATTCAATAGTATTGTATTTCTGTTTTTAAATTATTGAATAATTAAATAAATGAATAATAAAAAATATAAAATAAACTAATAAAAACAAAATAAAATAAATTAAATTGCATTAATTTATTTTTATTAAATTAAACAACTGCAGTTATGTGTGCTTACCCAATTTGTTCTGCCTGTTTTTTTTCTGCTATCACAATGATAATAATAATAAATTTAAATGATTAAAATAAATTCAAAAGTACTGTATTTCTGTTTTTTTAAATAGTGAATAATTAAATAAATGAATAATAAAAATAATAAAATAAAATTAAATAATAATAAAATAATTAAAATTAAATTAAATTAAATAACAACTGCAATTGTGTGCTTACCCAATTTGTTCTATCTGTTCTATAGTTTTAAAATTGTGCTGTTGTATACAATCAAAATGATAATAATAATACATTTAAATGATTAAAATCAATTCAATAATATTGTATTTCTGTTTTTTTAAATAATGAATAAATAAATAAATGAATAAAAAATAATAAAACAAAACAAAATCAAACATAAAATAATAAAACTAAACAAAATAAAATACAAACTGCAGTTATGTGTGCTTACCTAATTTGTTCTGCCTGTTTCGTAATGAAATAATGCACACATTAATTAATGGGAGAAAAAAATTTATTTACAGTAATAAATTCACCACCAGCCATTGCCATTGCCAATGACATCACAGGCCTCAGCCTCACAACATCCACAACATACTTCTAGAATTTTTAAATCTTACATCCATCTTCCGCATAAAAAAATCGGGTTCATAATGTGTTGGTGAAGACCTGCCAATCCCTTTTGAGGAAACAATTAAATGACACAGTGAAAACAGGTGGGCAGATTCATGACACACCAACACCTCTCATTTATAAAGCCAAACATTAAAGGGTGTGTGTGCACTGTGCATAGCTGGGTCATTAGGACCTCACAGCCCTGTTTAGTGACATTCAGCAGGTAAAGAATGTTCCTGGTTTCACAAACGAAAGCCACTAATAATTACTCATGTCAGCTTGCATCAATCGTTCTTTGTGTTTTGGCTTCTTCACTTACAGCTCCATCATACAACATAAACATTTCAATGGAGCAACTGGCTGCCATTGATTTAATGCCTCCCCAAAGACTTGATACATTCTTATCTGATTCACCAGCCACAATCCACATGTAAACATTGTAAGCGCATAATCTTGACTAGTGCGATGAGCGAGTGCCGCACAAATGCAGCTCTTGTTTGTCTGCTTATGGCTAGGACAATTGAGCAATTCACAATCTACCACTGATGCCATCCAGTGCCACACGCCATTGAGCAAATGACATATTCATTCTTTCACAACCTTTATAATGAAAACATTATACAAACCACAACAATGTAAATCTTTAATTCTATAAACTTTGGATATACAACACACCACTCTTTTACAGAAAACAACAATTTTCCAGTGTTTTTTTCCTTATGGTACATTGAACCATTACAGTAAATTGTATATTATACCATTGTACCAAAAATATCTAGAGGGCAATCTCATACAAAGCATGTGAATGTACTGAAAGAACCGCTTTTTAAAGAGATGTTTATGTGTGAATGAGTTCAGCTGCAGCATGAGATGATGGGATATACAGTATGCTGAACAAGAACAATATTGTTACTGCACCACAGTATTACTGTTGTATAATCTTTAATATTTCAATGGAATTATCCACAGTCCATAATTATGAACACTATACTCTACAATGCTGGGACAAACATTGGACAAACCCAATTATAGTGTTAAAGTTTTTAATTATTTTTAACTGTTAATTTCCTCATTCATTTTCCTTCAGATTAGTCTCTATTTCAGTGGTCGCCACAGCGGAATGAACCACCAACTATTCCAGCATATGTTTTACACAGTAGATACCCTTTCAGCTGCAACCCAATACTGAGAAACATCAATACACACTCATTCACACACACCCATACACTACGGACAATTTAGTTTCACCTTTAGTGCATGTCTTTGGACTGTGGGGGAAACCGAAGCACCTAAAGGAAACCCACATGAACATTGGGAGAACATGCAAACTCCACACAGAAATGCCAAATGGGCAAGCTGGGACTTGAAGCAGTGACCTTTCTGCTGTGAGGTGACAGTGCTAACCACTGAGCCACCGTGGCACCCTATTTTAACTACTATTTTATTATTATTTTCTATTATTAATTTTAACCCAGCAGTTGGGTTGTTGCATATCTGACCCAAATATATTTTTTACTGTACAGAATATTAAAAAGCAATTTTTATCAACTACTGGAATGCAGAAAGAGATAAAAGTCTTTATCAATAACATTATGTAATCACTAACATGGCAATATATTCACTGGAAGAGGCAATAATAAAACACTGACAAAGTTCACACAGCTAGCAGGATTTCACCATCTACAATGACAAAAGATGAAACTGTCACAGCTATGGTTCACAGCTAGTCATACAGTGGTCATCTACAGACCAATACATAGTCCATACCATGACAACTTTTTAGTCATGTGCTTATGGGGATATATATTTATGAGAAGAAGCTGGATGGTAATGTGTTTAATACAGCCTGCATTTAAATGTTAATAATAAGCATGCTAGGTACATCGACAAAACCGGGATCATGTAAATCTCAATTACATTAGATTTGAAAAGGTAAGGCTTTAAAAAGGCTGTCCAGAAATGTGTTACTTCATTTAGAGTTAAAAAGAACTTCAAATATATAGATTTAAATGACAATAAAATGTAAACTTGATGTACTAAAATACCAAAAAACTAACAAAAAAATTTGTAATAATAAAAATGTAGTTATATATTTATTTTAATAAAAAAAACACAAGTAAATAACTTTTATAAATAAATATTAGAAATTATAAAAAAATATTAAAATAAAAGCATAAAATATAACAATTCCTGGTCTAAATCAAACTAATCATTTACTCAAAATATTAATAAAAGGAATTTATTCTGACCAATTTGTTCATTTATTCATATTCCTTCAGCTTAGTCCCTGATTTATGAGGGGTCGCCTAACTAATCCAGCATATGTTTTACGCAGCAGATGCCCTTTCAGCCAGAAACACCAATATACCCTCTTATTCACACACTCATACATTATAGCCAATTTAGTTCATCCAATTCACCTATACCACATCTCTTGGACTGTGGCGAAAACCTGATCACATGGAGGAGACCAATGCAAACACAGGGAGAACATGCAAATTCCACACAGAAATGCCAACTGTTACTTTAACCACTCAAACCACTATTTTAGTGGATGTCTTCTGTAAATTATGGCCCATTGTATTACAAAAAAGGTAATAGCAGTGCATATTCTAATGTACAGGGAAAACATTTCAATCTTCATTATACTTTTGTTTTGATGTTTTAATATAACGTTGATCATGTTTACTGGCAGACATTAACAGGCCATAAAACTGAGCAGCTGTCATGGTGAAAGAACTGCCCAAGGGACAGATGACCTGGAGTTGTTTCCCTCACTGAGACACTTGCTTTTCATGGACTGATGAGTAATAATGAATGCAGGCTCTGCTTATCTCAAGCCTGCCAGCAATAGCCTGCAATATCTCCTCACGTTGCCCTCTGTGTGACTATGAACATTCGCCATCAAACTCCACAAGGGCTATAAACCACAAATCTGTGTGAGAGATCTGAGAACTTTAATGTGGCGTGCAAACCATGCCCTCACTTTTTTAGAAAGTTTACTGCCATCTGTATTAGCTAAAATGGGAAAATGCCTGTATCGCTTCAAAATAAAAATATTAAGTGGCATTTGTAAAAAAAGAAATGACTGCTGAAAAACAAGCCCTACTAAATATCAGTGCTGGACAACACTGATCAAATGTAATCTAGTTCTTATCCAGCTTATAGTTAATACATGCAAAATATGGTTTTCACAAACCCACAACAGAAAACACAAGCTACAATGTTAGCATTCTTGTTGTGTACAGGATGTAAACATCAACATGTTCCTGAAGTATATAGAGTTACACCACGAGAACGAAGCAGAAAACAAGCTAAAAAAAGAAGCAAGAATCCTATCACCGCTGCACTTCATCTAGTGTTAAAAAGCGACCTGTCAATTCTAAATTTAGAAACTCTGGACCACTTCCGACAAATGCCCGACAGTGGACACAGATAAACCCTCACACTTGGCTACAAACACACACCCTCAGACATATACGAGTGCGGTAAGTGATTATAATGATAGCCTATGGGGACTGGATGAGTCCTGTTTTATCAGAGCCTCAGTTCGCTGCTATGGCAGCGAGGGTGTGGTGTGGTAACCGTCATGTAGCAAGGCTTCATTGTTTAATTACGGACCACAGGTTTGTGTCTGATGGCATTGTCACTTTTACTGAGCCAACAATGACAGGCCAGGCAGAAACACAAAGCCTTCCTTCACCATATTCAAAGCAGTCTTATTAATATGAGGATGATTTTAGCCCTTTGAATCATTACTAATTTGTGTGTAACGTGATGCAGCTTAGATATGTCACAGTTCTCTGGCACACAGCAATAATTTGTGCTTGACTAGTTTGAGCCAGAGCTGAACACACCTTAGTCAAATGAGGCAGTTCACAAAAGGATCGACTATCAGAAGACACGAGAAATGCAAACAGTCCACTAAATGAATTAATCACCCACAAAGATCTTTTATTATTGTTCCAAACGTAGTTATTTTATCCAATAAACAATTTTTTCCTTTTTTTAAACCATACTGAAAAACTTGATATATGTTCCTAGAGTTGTTTTTATTAATAATTAAAGTGAATGAGGACTGAAGCTGCCAAGATCTGTAAACTGCGATCATTTTGACAAAGTAGTCGTCTGTAATAGGGATGTCCAGATCTGATCACGTGATCGGAAATCAGGCCTGATCACGCTGTTTCAGACTCGATCGGAATCGGACGTTACCTCCCGATCAGGACTCAAATATATATTCTTATTATTTTTTTAACAAATCTTTAGTTATGCGGTGGTACAAAGTCAGACCTCTTTCTTGATTTCACACAGAAACAGCAATGCGTGCGGGATGACACTTCGTTGCAGAGACGCTATTGGTTAAATGCTGGCAAAGTAAGACATGGAGCAGATTGAAGAAGAAAGCGCGAGTATGTCTTCAGTCTGGAGGTATTATAAAGTTGATGATTACAACATTGCCATGGCAAACTGAGATATGTAAACTTGGTATTGCCTGCCGGGTGTTTTAAGTTGAGGTGCTATTTGTTTTTATTCAATTCTTTTTTATATTTACTGTTGCACTAAAGTCCAAAAGTGAAGAATTTATGTTATTTATAGCTTGATTGTTCAAGCTACCTCACAGAAGTGCTCTGTTTGTTAACAGAATTGTTGAATGTTAAAATAAGGTGAATAAAAAAAAAGGAACATCCTGGATCTGTTTCTTCACTTTTCTTTATTCTTTTTTTATGTTTTATAGAAGTATCGGATCCGGTTTCGGTATCAGTAGATACTCAAAATCAAAGTGACTCAGACTCGGACTCGAGAGCAAAAAAACTCTGATCGGGACACCGCTAGATGCAGAATTATTCACAAACATGAAAAAAACAAAACTAACTTTTACACTTTTTAAATATTGTTAGCATGAAAAAATGCCCAAATTTACATTGTATAGAAAATTGCATTTAATGATTAATATATCCATGTCAAATAGTCAAAGAAATAGTCAAAGTGAATGAAGACAAAATTACATAAAAGTAGGCCCACATTGAAACTGCGGGTGCACAAATCTGCAGATTTCCGCAGATTTTTTGCCTATCATTGAGTCTATTTATTTACTTGTGTAAATGTGTGTAAACCTATATTTATTCAGCTTTTAAATTAATTTCAGTATATTAACTAATATAAAAATGTTCTTATATACAATACAGTTTGTAAAGTAATATTTTCTCTTTATTAGTAGATATATAAGAGATTTGCTTTGTTTACTTTGTTTGATTTATTTGGATTTGCATTGTAAACATTAAATAAAAGTTAAAAAGGTTTTATAAAAATAATTTCTAGTTAAAATACTTAGAAAATAATTCAGCATAAATCACCAGATTTTTTTTTTTTTACAAAACTCTCCACAGAAATATAAAAAAACTGTCTGCAGATTCTGTCTGGCCCTACATAAAAGTACCACATTTAATGACTTGTAAGGTCATATGGTAAGTTTACGTGAAAAACAGGACACACTTAAAACTCTGCTTAAAACAGAAAACTATTCACACATTTGGCTTTCCGTTGACATTAAAAGGGTGTTTTAGGCTCCTTAAAAATTATATGTTTTGCTAATTGGATTAGCTAATAGTTCTAGTCATTCAGAGTTTAGAAATGATTCAATCAGTTTAGTGAATCTTGTGAATCAAGTCAGAATGATTTGTTTACACACTGAACTGATCCAGTTCAGCCTTTTCAGTTCTCAATGATCAATTCTCTGATAGATTGTCAATGAATGACCAATCTGCAAGTCACATCTAGTGCAGGAGTTCAGAACACTTGTAAAATAGCACACAAGTCCAAACACTTTCATATTTTTTATGGTGTATTGGCTTGCATTTTAGTGAAGTGTGAAAGCTTAATTCTCTATTCACTGTAAAAACAACACCTTATTGAATATGTATCCTTTTGTGTGCTCAAGTCACAGTTGGATTGACATGAGGGAAAGTGATGAAAAAAATAGTATTTTTCTGTGAACTGTTGCAGTGACTTACGAATGTTCTAGTTCACTTACGTGACCTGGAAAATATAATAGCCTAGTAATTCTTGTGCTTTTGTTTGCAAATATCAAAGCAGTAATGAACATGTCAGAGCTAGGCTCACAGATCTCACAACGTCACTGTCTCCCAAAGACACACCTGTGAAAATACTGAACAGGTTGATCAACATACCATGTTTTTTCACAGGTATGGGCTCATCCAAACCAATGAAACTAAACCAGTACAGCACACGCACACAACACAAACACCTGCCGAGAGGTTGAATTCACTCACGGAAAGTCTTTAATCTGTCTTCATCTCGAATTTACACACAGACAAACACACACAGGCCACTTGTCAGCATCTGTTACAGCAATAGTGAGTGTTTATGCTTCACCGATGAGGGCGATTCTGCTGTTTTAAGATCAGATTATATATTCACTGCAGGTCTACTGCCTTAATTGACTCTCCTCTTTCATTTTTCACTTGACAAAAAGGCCATTTCCATGAGTTTTTATTGTAAACAAAACAAATTCATACAGCAATAGCGTAATAATTGACAATATGGTTATATTAATACAATTAAAATAGCCATTCAAAGTGAATTTCATACACTAAAAAAAGATTTAGAATGTACTTTAAAGTAGTACAATCCCTAAAAATCACACATAATTCTAAATAAGGAAACACAATAAATTAAATATGATTATATTTTTTAAATAGAAAGAATTAAACATACTCCAAAAGCCATTTTCACAGCGAACTGGCTGAATTTAAATGACAGGTTTGGTACTGTAATACAAGCCTGCTTTACTAAAATATGTGAATATGCTCAGTGGACAATAAGATCTGCCAAAATCACCATCCAGTGAGCCATAAACAGTGGTTGGTTGCATTTTTCATAGCGAAGCCACAGCTATTTTCACATTGGAGGATGGTCAAGCATATTACAGAACATTGTAAGTTGAGAAAACCAAAACTTACTTGACAGTCACACGTGTGGATAAATCTTGCAGGTCTCCTGGGTGGAAAAGCTGTGCTTCTTTTAGTCCAAGCTTAGCGCAGGCGTTTAGGAAGAGGTTGACGTTGTCCTGTAGACAAAGAATATGTGTCCACCTTGTGAGTTAGACAGCAGTCATACAGGAATTCTTTGGCACAGGCAGTTCAGAAATCATTGCATCCAAAGTTCAGTCCAGTGAGCTGAAGCAGTGGGAGGAGACGAAAGAGGGCAGGTGGCAAATAAAAAGTGACACCATAAAAAAAGCAAAGAATGAAGGCAGGACATCTCTGACTGATCTGTGACAGTACCTGTGAGAGCAGGAGTTTGGCCTCGAGGTGGAGCAAAAGCATGACAGAGGCCACTATAGTCTCCTCCCCTGCACATGTACGGCAGTCACACAAACACACACATGCTCGCTCTCCCTTTTCACTCTCTCACCCAAACACATACCTACATGTGCGCAAACATACAAACTCAAGCGCACTCTCCCTTTTCACACCCAGAAACCGCCACTCGTGTCTCTCAGCAGAGTATTTGAGGAATCTTCAGGGCGGTGGAGTATTTTGGAGACAGAGTTACCATGAAACACAGGTGACTAAAACAGCAAACTATTTTCCTCGAGCGACTGCTAAAACGCTTTGGTGGGTGGGTGAGGAAATGCTTTAATATAAGGAAACTCGAGATCATGTGTGTGCATCCGGCATGGCTCTGAAGTCGTGTTATTGCATAATTTCAATTAGACTTGATAAAGCATCTGGATGACATGTTCAGAACTTGCAGCCCACCCTTTTCTGATTTGCAGCTCCTTCTGAAATAATTACAGGGTGCTTGGGCCTATATTTAAACAGCAAACATGCTCATTAGCAGATGGCAATGAGGAGTTCCAGTTTTAAATCATCTCCTTGTTTAAACAACTGTGCAGTCCTGTTTTCTGAGGCGCGGGGTCAAAAGTCTTACCCTGACCCTGACATCAAAGCATTTGCTGAAGTGCATTTCTACTGCTGGCTTGTTTGTCCCTCGTATTAACATACATTTTGGTTTCACTTTCACTTCATGGTTTTATATGTCTTTTTCCATTTTTAGCAATTTTCTTAATTTTTTTTTTAACCAGAAATGCCTAAACTAGGGCTCGCAGGCCAAAGTTGGCCGATTGTAACCTTTTATTTGGCCCTCCAACAGATGAGGACAAATGATGGGGAAGGTTGGGACGAATCCCTCAAACAGAGATCATCATTTCTAGTTTAACATAACCTTTTGTTTGTTTGTTTAATTGCTAAGCTACAAAAAATGGAATTAAATGTTTCAATTAAATGTTGTGATTTAATCAGATTTTTTAAAGGGTCATGAATGTTGACAGATAAAAACATTATAAGAACACATATATTTTACTATTGAAAAAAAAGTATTATTTTTATAAATAAAAAAAACATTGAATTCCATTGTGTTATAAATGAGATTGTTTATGGTTTTATTGTAAGAAGTACATTATGAAATGTAATAAATATAACTATTAATACGAATAAAGTATTGTTTTCTTTATATTTTTTAATATTATTAAATTAGGAAGTTACCACGCTTCAACTTTAATGTAGTACAGTTTGATAAATGTTGCTTCGGCCCACCACCCTCAATCAAGTTTGTTTTTTTTCTTCATAGGAGAAGGTTTGGGCACCCCTGCTTTAAACCAAGCTTCTGTGTTTTTATTTCTGATTTTCAATCAAATACAGCAAAATAAGCTCGCCAAATGTATATATGAACACAAAATAAGACTAAAGAAAATTATAAAAAGAGCATAGCTTTTGTTTCTGCTCTGATAGACACAAATCAACCTTGATGCGTGTTTTTTTTATAAGAATCAGGACTAGAAAGAGAACGTTGTCCCGTTTACTTTTCTTCAGTTTTAAACCACAAATTTGATTTCAGTTTAAATCCCGTCTAGCTAGCATGCGTGACAACACAAACTGTAATGTTTGAATATTGGTTCAGTAGGCAGAGAGAAAGTAGACTTTTTTGGTTGTTTGAATGGCTTGTGAGCATTTACGCTCAAAAACAATCTGGCCAATATTTTCTATTATACCTCTGGATGTGGCTGAAAACAGACAAGCTTAGTTTACATTTGTACTGTTGTATGGTTGATGTATAAGAACATATCTTAGATGAAAATCTAAAATCTGAGTGTTTTAAAACTCTAGATGCTGAGGAAATTTGTTTTAAAGTTGAGCAAATTAAGCTTTTAGTAATGCACATTACCAATTCAAAATTATACTTTTATATATTTATGATGGGGCAGCATGGTGGCCCAGTGGCTAGCACTGTCGCCTCACAGCAAGAAGGTCATTGGTTCAAGCTCTAATTGGGTCAGTTGGCGTTTCTGTGTGGAGTTGCATGTTCTCACCGTGCTTGCGTGGGTTTCCTCCAGATGCTCTGGTTACCCCCACAGTCCAAAGACATGCGCTACAGGGGAATTGAATAAACTAATTTGGCAGTAGTGTATGTGTGTGAATGTGTATGTGTATGTGTATGAAAGTTTATGGGTGTTCTCTAGTGCTGGGTTGCAGTTGGAAGGGCATCCGCTGCGTGAAACATATGCTGGATAAGTAGGCGGTTCATTCCATTGTGGTGACCGCTGATAAATAGAGGGACTAAGCTGAAGGAAATTGAATGAACATTTATGATAGGAAAATTCTTCAATATGTTCAAATATGTAAACATGATTTGGTATGAATTGAACATGAATTCATTCTTTACTTATTATTTTAATGATTTTTACATTACATGAAATACATAAAACGTAATTTTGGCTGTAGTCACAAATGAGTCTTGCCGGAATACAGTGCATTGAAATTAGATGCCAACAAGCTAAATAAGACTGTATAATTCTCACACTCCATCAGCTTGATTGGTATCCGCACCCTTTCACCTATACTCATGTGAAGTATCTGAGAAATGAAAAGGTCCTGCTAGTCACCTGTTTACTTGAATTCCTGAATGCTAAATGTCTTTCAACGGTGGCTAGGAACAAACAGACTATTAGATGTTTGATCTTCACTTGAAATTTTAAATAACTTGCAATTTCTTAAAAGGACACTTCAGTCAAAACATTGATAGGCATAATTTTGCACAAATAGCTTTGGTACAGTGACATAATCACTGGCTGAAGTGGGTCAGATACCTCCCAAATACAACACATCTAAACTATTTTGCTAGTCCAAAGTGATGCTGATCACTTTACATTCACAAAATACTTCAAAAGTTTTAATTACATAATTATGAGCTTTCTCAAGATCAATGTCTTGTTTTTGCAACTAAGTGAAGTTTGATAAACTAATTTTGAGAGGAGCGTGTGATATGATTGACCATAGCTGGTCTCTCATCCGCAATTATCATTAAGCCAATCTGATTAATCCAAAATTACAATAAATTGCATATTTTAGATTACTTCCCTTATCTTCCTTTTTGAAGAATCCCTCATCCACCCTATCTCCCCCTTTTCCTTATTTTCCAGGGGGAGCTCTCGAGAACTACCAGATCTCATACTCCCTTACATGCTTATTGACCAGGTGGGAGCCCTGGGCTCATTTATCTCCGAGCTCAGGGTTCTCTCCTGGGACAGCATGACAAACCTGCTATTATTATCAAGCAATATCTAAATGTGAACTCTTGAAACATTGTTGAAAGGAAACAGCAGTTGGATCTTTCTGAAATCAGCACACTATAATTTGATTTCAGTGTCTGCATATTAGTAATGTAGAGTACTTACAATGATATCCATTTTAAAAATTTACATTTTTCAACCTTTTTAATAATATAGATAGGATTTTGTTAGCAAAGAAAGGGCAACTTGGATAACTAAACTGCTTTAGGTCAAACCAGCTAAATAGTAAAAATCTTTTTAATTCCCTTAAGCGAGTTTAAACATTCATCACTAGCACAGGAGAATTCACCTCAAGAACCAAATCATGCAGATATAATGAAGAAAGAATCTCTAACTTTTCAGTCTGTGTTCATAATCCTGTCAGAAAACTATGAGTCTCCTGTCAGACACTTCTTTGCAGCTTTGCTGGTTAGTTGATCAATTATGATTAAGGAATTTGAAGAAGTTGCACACCATGCATTCATATTTTAATCATCAAATAGTAATCCAAGGTGTGCCAGTGTACCTAATAGTGATAAAGGCTAACAGCGTAGATCAAGCTGTCACGAGAACCATTTTGGGTGTGATAAACTATAGGAATAATGGAACAGGGAATAATGCACCAGTTCATTAAAGCATTAAATTTAACACGTATCATGGGTTTAATAAAAGAAATAATAAAATATAAATGCTTAAAGGCCCACTTTATGAGTAAACAAGCTTGGTGGCCTGTGGAAAATTCTATTCAAATAATAAGTTCTGCCAATTCTCTTTTCACAGTGGTCAGGCTTGCTGCAAATATATCCATTCAGCTCAATTATAGGGGGTTTATGAAGGGCTTTGCTCTACAGAATCATCTCTACAAAACCTCAGGCCAAAGCCCTGCCAGAATGAGTTTTCTAATGTGGCCGACCAGCGTGCCACACAAGTGTAGGCTTCCTCTCTTCAAATTGTTAAAAGGAGGATCAGTTATCCGGAGAAACACAAGGGTAAACCACGGCTCCGGTTTGATGGAACTATGGGAAAGTGATCCAGAGATCATCACAAGCCAAACCCTGAGTAGAGTTTAGCGATCCAAAGCCAGAGTCACTACGCAGTCCTCAAAACCATAGATTTCCGCTCTTGCACTAATGAGCCTTGATTTAACAAAATATAAAACCTCTGTATCAGAATGAATCTGTGACTAACAAAAGCTAAGCTGCCAGAACGAACAATAATGGTGCTGGTAAGATTTCAGAGCCTTGAATAAGCCTTTCATTCTGTGCAAAAATATCTTTCATCAGTCAAAAACAGGCTTGGATAAGTGCAGTTCTTTTGCGTCTTGCAGTTATCTGGTTGCTCAGACACAGCTCGCTTACAGACAAACTTTACAGGCTCAGCAGTATTTAGCAAAACGAAAATATACTCCAAACTATGTGTTTTGCTTTGCATGCCTCTGCATAGCCCTTGCCATGTAAGCCCTCAATTGTCAGTTTAGGCTCTGCTCAGTAGGTTTTGGGGTTGGAAGCATATTATGGAAATACTGCTGTGATACTTTTGGACATGTGAATGCTTATCTAAGATTACCTAGATCAACAGTATTAAAGGGCAATGGGAAATAAAAAAGCATGTTTTGCATAGATTAGTCCAAATATTTCAGGCTCACATGCTACTCATGTGAGATAAAAAGTTATACAATTTAGTGCCAAACTTTACCTTTTATGTCATGTGTAATGGCATCAGTGCTGACTGATTGTGTTCAGAACGTCAACAGAAATGTGTGTGATTGTTTATTATTCTCTAAACCTACCATCAAAAATGTCCTGCTCAAGTTTTGTGGTTGAGGTTTGGTTTAGTTCTTTTTAGCATTTCATTATCAGATTTGGGCTTAGAATTCTAAGGTAAATATACCACCATTACTGTCCTACACTGTGCACAGTGGCTGAAGATTGAGGTAGACTGTAGACCTGAAACTTACAACCCAGTCCATTCTGATTACGTACCCCTATATACATTTCTGGAGAGAGCAAAATACATCCCAGGAGCTACGTTTTTTGCAGTTTTTTTTTTTTATCCGCCAGACGCCGCTGTGTATGCTTTTTGAGATCTCAGATATCTCTCACGAATGCCATTCATGCCTGCTCTTCTCACCTAAATACCCCAGAGGCCGCTGTCGACTAACTGATTTACTGACTGACCAATAGTGTTTTAAAAAGCACCTACTGACCTGCCCACCTCTTCCCTAAACCCAACTGCAATGTTTTAAAAAGCAATCCAGAAAAAGAAAAGCCCCTTGAGTTTTACCACAATTTCAGATTTTACCACATTCTCACCCTGTTATTTAAGTGTTTATTTTATTTTTTGGCTTCTGTTTTTGTCTCACCCCCTTTCTGGAACCGTTCTTCTTTAAACTGAAACCCTGTCATTGTTGTCAACTCCGCTTTGCATCTCAAGTCCGCCGATGTAAGTGTCGAGCTAATTGGACAAATTGGTAACAGTGGGAAAGCCGTCTACATGCAGGTAAGCAGTTAGCTGGTCACTTCGGATCTATTTTTCGGATAAACTATTACCGCTGTTTAGCGTGTTAAATTCCTGGTGTGAGCACCCTTGCTCCACACTATATCTGGTGAGATCTATACCAGTTGTGACTCTTGTTATTCCTTTTAATAAATCATCTTGCATTCACTTGCATTTGGGTCTCCTGTGTATATCATTGTGACAATATAGTTAGGAACTGAGTTCTTATCTGTATTGTAACAAGTCACTGTTGTTTGTTGCTGTTGTTTGCTCTGAATGGGGTTGAGTTTCATTTTGGGCTTTTTATTAAAATGCAGAAATGAGACCTGTCAGCAATGTTTTGCTTAAGGCCCCTATAGAAGTCTAGGACCGGCTCTGCATATATGGTAATGTGACTTGCATTTCTGACACAAGCTGTAAGATTATTTTTGTTTATATTTATGTTTTTTTATTTAAATTTATGTAAAACACCAGTGAACACAAACCCACAACTAAAGGCAAATTTGCACTGGATGGTATGAATGATGTGAAATGTGCAATGTGTATGCTGTGAACATGCAATAACAACCTCAAGTCTGGTGGTGTTGGATGCATTGTTAGTAATGGAATGTTTGGAAATACAGCTTGGTGCCAAATGATTCCTATTAAATACCAGGTATTCGTTAATGATTTACACTGTGCCAATTCACACTAAATACCTGTGTATATTTAGTAAATCATCAAACTTCTTCTGAAGCGTTAGGGCTCCTTCAAGGTGAAATACTACAGCTCAAATCATGTACTGTATGCATGTCAGTGTACAAATGGAAACTTACCAGGCCAGCAATAGGTGTGGAAAATCTGTTTAGTTTCTTGATGATGCCAGGTTTGATCTTGTTGATCAGACTACAAGGAGAAAAACAAAACAACACAATATATTGCATGTTGGTTGCCAGTTTATGGCTTCCTTTAATTCTGACTATCTGGCTTGAGTTTACAATGTTCTAATGCTCTGTAAAGAAAATACAAACAACTCTATGGAAAGCCAGTCTTTTTTGTGTAGAAATAATGAAATATACAGAAACTTTAAAATGTGAAAATCAAAGCATGCAGTGTGCAATGTAAAAAATGTTGATTTCTGACTGTAGTTAATGTGTAATAAGAGGAGAGGCATTCATTAACACTTTATGGCTTGCCTCATGTAGTGTACAATGTCTTCTCTCATATTTGACTTTCTTTTACCATACAAGGAAGAAGGTCAAACATGTTTGGAATCAAATGAGGTTGAGTAACTGATGACAGAATTGTAATTTTGGGCGTTTTAAAAAACCCCGAGAGGTTGAAGGTTTAGAATCGGTATAATTACTGTGTCATGTACTAAATAATGTGAATATGTGTAAATTTGACAGGTTGAATGCTGAGTTTAACTGTAAAGATGCAGTGGAATGCAATGATGTACACTTTTATTAACTAGGATTTGTACATATAGTTGCACAAAATTGTCTAAATGTTTAGTATTGGCCATTCATTCTCTGTTTTTGATGGCCAAAACTCCCTAAATACCCAAAACAATGTGTATAACTACACTAAAAGCCCTTTTCACACATTTTTTTAGCATTTGAAAATACTTTTATCTTACTGCATTTTCAAACTTTGATGTGCCGGCCCTAGCTGTAGTTTCACAGGGCCCTTTGTTTAGACATGAGATCCAAAGTGACAGTATCCTCATGTAATGTGTGTTCACTCATGTGGAAATGGCAAAGCTAATGGCTCGATACAGACTGTAAGTAGGCATTATGTAAGGGCAGGAGCAGGATGGTGAGATTCTGCACCGGACTGTGGTAATTAGTCTGCTGAGTCACTCAACTGACACCAGCATGTCAGACCGGCCCACGCTGTGCCCTAGAAACATCCAGTCAGGTTCAGAAATGTGCTGAACCCCCTGATCTTGCAGGACATCACACCCAGTCCACCGACCCAATGCTCTCTTTCTAAATAAACAGCAGAGGAGCACTGCTGTAGAACACAGCCTGTCCCCGTGTGCCTGCACCCTGCCCTGCTCAGGTTTCTGAACCCGGCTAAAGTAGCTGGCACTATGGATCACCTCTTCCCAGCTGTCCTCTTAAATGCTCTGCCATCCGTGTTGTTTTCCTCTGTTGGCCTTACTAATGCTTTCTGGGATGGAACAGAGTCTGACTGTGGCAGTCGGGAACAAATTATGGTGTTTTGAAAATAGCTGCATGACATAATGCTCCCTAAATGACACAAAGCTGACATTAGATGCAAATTACAAATAAAAAGTTCAGGGAGTGTTGGCTTGCATTGCATCTCAACCAACAGTTTTTTTTTCTAGTGCCTAATAGAAAAGTAGTTAAAATGAAAGTTTCAGTGTAGAATCAAAGGAAAATGTGACTTTAACAATTTATTTTTGTAAACCTCTAAAATCTTACTGCAGATTACGCCCCTTTAAGAATAAAAAAAAAAAATTAAAAATTAAATACACAGGAAAATAAAAACATAGTATTTGATAATACATTGAAGAGTACTGGTCAGTTTGTGCAAGAACACAACATTATTTGCTTTAATTTACAGCCTATGCAAATTACCCAGAGCATGTTCATGACAATCTGGAGAATGAGTTTCCTGATTTATGCGAAGACATACACAAAACCGATGCTGTTTGTGTACAACAGAAATGGAGGACGTGTTTGTTGTATTGTTCATCAAAATAGTTCTTGTGTTTACCCTGGATGTTACAACCATTGCATATTTTTTTGGTAAACAAACAATGTCAACTCATGTTTGAGTTTGCATCTGGAGCCACTCACAATAATTTTGTTGTGTCGGTATGTAACATTTTGGCTCTTAAAATGCCCACCAAGGACCACAGTTTGAGCTCATAAATCTTCTTTAATGTTTTACTGAAAATAGAAAGTCAGATCTTGATTGGTCCGAGGACATTTACAGCAAACACAAACACTAGTGAGGTTTGACATTGTTGATATCCTTGAGCTTTTTTATGCAGACTAAACTATTTTTGGATGAAATTGTATAAATTTACACTAAACCTTTGCAAAAAATAATGAAACACTCAAAATATTTTCTTTTTTGTTCTGCAGAAAAAAGAAAGTCCTTAATGTTTGCAAGAATTTGAAGGTGAGTAAATAATGTTCATTTTTAGATAAACTGTTCCTTTAAGACTTGAAATAGAGTTCTTGAAATATGTATTACGCTTTGTAAATCATTTGAATGCCAGTAGTCATAACCTTAAAATAAATGTAAGGCTGCTGTTTTGACATTTGAATGGTATCATATCTTTCTGTATTTACTTAAAGCCTTTTAGCATTGCAATTATAGATTTCATTCATCACAAAGGAAATACAATCTTCTCCCAACTAAATTAGGATGCATTTCCCACCATATTTCAACTTAAAATTGTTATGTTTGTTATAGACATTGATTGTACTTGTCTAGACGTTTCCTGGTCTGTAAAGGCTTGGGAACCCCTGGTTTACATTATGTAATGTTAGTATGCTTGAAAGAGTTTTAAAAGCCATAAAAAAGACTATTAAAAGCCATTAAAAAAAGTTCAACTACAGCAAAAAACTTTTCATCCGTTAAACACAGTCAAATTTAGAAAGGTATAAGCAAAAACAGATTTACTTACTCACACAACAGTAGTCCATTCTCCAGAGAACTGCGGAAATTACTGTTCCCAAACTTCTTCTTAGTGACTGCCTACGAGATGAGGACAAACACAGGAAGCACTAAGAACCATTGAATGGGAAGATAGGATGTCTAGGGAAAGTAGAGGAAAGTTGTTCTTCCAAGCTTCAAATCCAAGCGACTAGCACGCAAGTACAACAACACAGCCTCTTTTGGAGAATCGTGAGTTATTCAGTAATCAGGGCTGGAGCCCAGCGGCCAAACCACAGAGAACGAGAGCATCTGGAGGAATGTCACAGTTCTACACACAGCTTCATGCCTTTGCAGTGATCTCAAGCTACTTCTGCAGGATACAGAAGGCAGGCAGCCCATTGTTTTAACTCACACACAGGGAAGCATTTATGTTGTGTTTATGCCCTCAGACTACACTGTTACAACGTGAGCCCTGTTGCTCCACACCTTGTATAACATAATAATCTATAAGCAAAGCCCCTTTTTCCACATACAAATGTTTTCAATTTCCACATTTAAATGCCAGCAAAAGCGTAGCTTTCATGAGACGATGTCATTATGAGTAATACTTGAAGTATGTTTTATGTTGTGCTACTGGTTTAGAAGCATTTAAGTAAATATCAGCTAAATACAAACAGGCCATACAGACACTGTTTATCTCTAAAAACAAGAAATGTGCTTGATTTTAAAAACATTCTAAGACTGAGAGTAATTGTGTAAGTATGTCAATGTATGCTACACTGCTTGTGTATGCTTTTCAAAAGGTACACATTTGTACTTAAAGGGTCCATATTGGTACCTCAAAAGTATATATTAGTACCCTAAAATTTTGAGAGAAACACTTTTGTACTTTTTAGATACTAATATGTACCCTTGAGGTATTAATATGGACCTTTTAGGTACAAATTTGTACCTTTTGTAAAGGAACCACCCCAGTGACAGCTCTCGTACCTTTATTTCTGAGAGTGTATTTACCTGATCATAACAATCGACTGTTAATAAACTAATATTTTAATGAAAGTTAGTTGCAAAGTTACTAATAGTCAACAAAATGTCTAAATGGGATAATCAAAATAAAGCATATCCAACAAAATTAACCACCATTCAATACCACTATTAATCTACATAAGCTGTTCAGGAAATTGACATGTGTTCAGAGGGTGTGGAGAGCCTTAAACGTAAAAGTAAACCTCTTCTTTTGAGTTCAGTATTGACTGTGAGATTTAAACCACAAATGTTGTCATTTGAAGAACTTCAAAGCACACTTTCTGTGCCTGCCCAACAAAACAAACACAAAATACTATGTGAACAAATACTATGATCCTCTTAGATTCAGTTAAACTGCTAATTACTAACTAAAGGCAGCTTATCGTAGCGGGAATTTTGCATTCTATGCCACACTGATTTAAATCTCTAGCTAATAAGATACATTACTAACACAGCCAAAGGTTTATTATGTATCATTATGTATGTATAATATAATATAATATATAATACTTAATGTAAAAGTATTTTTTTGCAGAATATTAAAATCAAGGTTTTTGACAAATAATTTCCTGTGCCCTTCTTGTAGATTTATGTAAGCAACTCTCACAGATAGGAGTGTGAAGAGACAAGAGGTCAATCATTTGGAGCTCTTTGACACAGCAGGATGCAGTAAACATCAATGACATATGAAATCCTGACCCCTGCTGTTCCTGTCATTGTAATGGCCAGGATGGCTTATTGTTTTAAAACAGATCTGTTTTGCAGGTAGAGAACAGATTAGCAGGTTGAGTATATCACTTACATAAATAAACAATATAAATGAGAAATAACATAAAATAAATAAAGATATTAGAACTATTTAAAATGCATAAATGCCTCATTTTGATTAGGAACTCTATTTTTCTGATAATTTTGTATTGCTGTAACAATTTTTCTTACTTAAAGTTTGCGTCTCATGGTTCATGAACTTCATTTAGGCTAGATCAAAAAGAAAAATATATATTTGGTATTGGCTCAGTGTTCAAATGTGAAAAACTATTTTAAGAACGAACCTTAGGATGTTTTAAAAAGTAATGCATAGAGGTGCTTGTCACATAATCAAAATACCTTTAAAAATTTTTACTAATTCCATTCAAGAAGTAAAACTTGTATAATGTTTACATTTGTTCCCGACTGGTATATTTCAAGTGTTTATTTCTTTTAATTATAATGACAACTAATGAAAATCCCAAATTCAGTATCTCTAATAAAATTAGAATATAACTTAAGACCAACTTTAAATACTAGTCTTTAACATCTTCCTTAACTTCCCGCTGTCCTGTATATTGCTCTCTTATTTGCTGTACTGTAGGTCATTGCTGTTGTATTTTTCAATCTAAACACTTTTCAAACAAGCAGATTTTGAATCATGGACAGGTCCAGACATTTAGCATGCTGAATATTTCACAGGCATCGGCAACACATCAGCAATTCTCTCTAATTGAATACTTGGACTGTTCTAATTCTAATAGAAGTCTAATAACAGGCCAGAACGAGACTAGACATCAAACAGACAGGAATGAATGACTATGTGAAGTCTGTCTATTTTTATGACTTATCTCATTTCGTACTTTTGTTACATGTTTAATGGATTTTCCCAAATAATCATAACATTCCCAAATCCAAAATTTTGTCTATTATGTCTAAACATCTATTAAACAAAATAAATTGCTTGATTCTAAACTGTTTCAACTGAAGAGTTTTGACATTTCTTATCTACACACATTTCCCAACACCTCTACCCCAAAAACTGGGTAGATTAATGTTAGGTAGATTTACTAAAGATTTTAATAAGAATAGTTACTCAAGCTCTACTTACAATCCTATACATTTAAGTAACTGATTTCTATCATGCAAGATGTGATTTTATTCCATTACACTTTTGCACAAAGCCATTATTCATTCATGAGAGAGCGATGGGGCATTCCAAGTTGTTTGGACACACGGAATGCTGCACATCATTAATTGTGCCAAAGAGCTTTAATCCCTTTACCCATAGAGAGTCTGACGAGCATGAAAGAATATTGGGAGAAAATGCTGTACAACATCTCTCAGGTAATTTTAATCAACCAAGAAATAAAAATGGGCATATATATATATATATATATATATATATATATATATATATATATATATTCAGAAATGTACACACACAAGCACATATGTAAGTGAACTGTAGTTACTTATACTGTGACTTAAAATTAAAACAAATGTGAATACTCTAAAAAAGGGATTTTCTATAACAATTATGCTTTATTTACAGTGTCTAATGGCTACTTTTGAATAATTTTGTCTCTGATATACACCAATCAGCTTCAGAAAGGTGGATAATTTGAGGTTTGACTTTAATAAGCTGAAAACAACACTGAAGGAAATCAAGGAATGTCTCTACCCACAGCCCGGGTGCCTGTTGCAAGAATGAGCACATGTGACAAACTCCAGACCGTTCAGCTGACTAGAACACCCTACACACCCAGCACTGTTCAGTGTGCCCTCACGCCTGACAACCCATTACTCATTTAGACTGGACGCTAAGTGGCACATCACCTTCCACTGCAGGGGAGCAATCAGCTTGGGGCAAAACTGCACTGCCAAGGTCCACTGGTTGTGACAATGAACCAGTGTGCATGTGTGAGAGACTGATGTCACACTAAAAGCATTCAGATTCACCCCTCATGAATTAGAAACAATATTTGTTCAGCTACAGCCAATGCTTTGGCTCTGCCATCTCCTGCTGAGAAGGGAATTCACAAGGATAGGAAAGTCCTAATCATTTGTGCCCTAGACTAAGAGGGTTCCAGAAGGTTTGGAGGAATAAACTCAGTAAAGCGTGTGAAAATTGGGGTCTTTGCTTATGTTTCCACTCTGAGCTTGATGGAAAAACAGAAAGAATTTTCAGTGATTTGAGGAAAATCTTGTCTTTACCTGCTCACCCTCGTGTCATTTATAACTGTATGCCTTGTTTTCTACACACAGAAGATATTTTAAGAAAGATCTCGATGTTTTCCCCCTCCTTTTGTCCAGTTTGGTTCCAACATTCACTCTAAACAATCTGTTAATCAACAGTTTCTATATTTAGTGTTGTGATCAGGATATATGCACACAGTCTTTTAATTTCAGTCAGCCAGCCCTAGGGTTTCCAGTTAATTGCTATCCCATACAAAATTGCCGCGTTTAGGATCTTTTTTTCCTTAAAAAAAAATACAGAGACCTTCACTGCCTGAATGAGATACAATATTAAGTGGGCATCAGACCAAACAAGAAACACTGCATTTTAAATAATATTTTTTTCCGCACCATGTCTTTGAAATGGAAATAAATTTACCCCAGTATTTTCAATGGAGTTTTTGCACTAACCTGCTTCTAATGACAGCGCCTGTTTAAACAGACTTTCATCTCTTTTTATGCTTTAACAACCAAAATAGATGCTCAAGTCTATTTAACTGATTATGTTTAAATTACATTACAACATCAATGCTGTAAAAGGAGCCTTATGAAATTAAAAATAGTCACATAAAGTTTCACCGTAAGTTCATCATTGGCTGAAAAACACTAGCTGTGCATATAGCCCATTGAATTATGGGACCTTCTCTGCTCTGTCGACTTTTGATGTTGAAAATTCAACTGTAAAGTTTTACAAAGTGACTTTTATTGACATTTTAGTTATTTGAGATAATATAATTAATAAGAAATTATATACAGAGAAATATGTTGTAAAATGACAGAAAATGTACTAGTCTATTAATTTTTGTAAACTAAGTTTTTGTACTAACATACAACACCACCACATGCAATAGGCTATATGACTTTAAACTTTTTTAACTTTTCAAGGTTTAAAGTTGTTGGAAGAAAGACCAAGGTCCCATAATGCAAATTAAAAGCATAAATTAACGGGAGAGAGAGAGAGAGAGAGAGAGAGAGAGAGAGAGAGAGAGAGAG
>CAIGQZ010032266.1:5562780-5575447 GCA_903798205.1 Danio tinwini | reverse complement strand
CACATAACCTTCAAAATGTATGCAAGTACTTATTGTTTTAAAGACTTCTAACATCTAGGAGTGCACCAAAACAGTTCAGTTTGGTTTTAAGTCATTGTTTTGGTATGGTATATGACATGTTCAGAAAAAAAAGCACTAATGCTAAAAAAATTAAATAAATAAAAATCTCTACAAGCAAAATATATGCATTACAAAATGAATACAATGTAGCAAAGATAATGCTAAAATAAACAGTGCTCTTTAGGATTTTCACCAAACACATACATTAAAAAAATATAATCAAATAACATTGCATACTGTATATAATCTTCACTGTATAAATTAAATAAAGGTTAACCATTACAGAGCTTATATTCAGTCAAGATCAGAGTGAATTCATAATATTTTGTTGTTAGATTAATATTAATAACACAAAGCAGGAACAAGATGCTTTTACTTTAAGACTCAGCATAGATGACACAATTTCCCAAATGTTTCCATTCCAAGGCATAACCGATTGAATGCTCGTCAAGTTGGACAGGTGAACATAATTATTGGTCATAACTGAGTTTTACCGTTGAGAAGCAAGACTTAACTAATTTTCATTCAGCTGTTAAGATGAGGCACATCTCAGATCACATGCAGCTCACGTCACTTTCATTTATACGTGAAAGCGTCTCCTACTTTAATGTTCACTAATGTGACATGTTCTCATGGAGAGCCTTGGTTCAGAGCATTGACATGTATTATAACATGCACAGAGCCAGTTCAGAAACTATTAAAAGGAATGAGGAAAATGCTAATTACATTTGTACATTCATGTAAAACTGAAACATCACAACATCCATATGCATACTGAACCGTGGAATATTATAATCAATATTATATCATCCCTCCTAACAACCACTCTTTATTTAGCAAACACAAACCTCTGTTTGGCCTTCCTGAGCACTCGATTCATGTGTTACTCGAATACTCTGAAAGAATATCAGAACAAGAATAGTTTAGTTTAATCCAGTTAATTGCTTTTAAATGTTTGCTGATAACAGTCAGATATGGTTACTCATAACCTCAGAAAAAAAAGTGTAACAACCAGCTGCACACTGTTGCACTAAAATACCTAATTTTATCACCTCATCTTTTTCAAGGAAAGCTGCCTTTTCTTCTGGACTCATCTTTGCAGACTGAAGTAAAAATGTCTTAAGTGGTGAATTGAGCTCTGTAAAAAGTAAAACTTTATGAACGCACAGCAAACAAGAATATTAAAGCATAATCTTTAATAATCTGGCTATCTTTTTTTTTTAATCAGGGAAAACATTCTAAAAAAAACAACAAGCAGCAAAGATACTTACCAAACTCCAGATGCTTTTGATTGTTTGCCACAGCATGAATGAGCCCTATTGTTCCACAAGCATTGCCGATGGTTTGTTTCATAAAGTACACATCTGAGGACACCTCTTGTCCTTGTCCTTTAATTTTTGCCTCTTCCTCCTGCCTAAAGGTTTCATACTACATTAAGGAAAAAACATGTATATTAATTTCAAATCATTCAGGATATTACGTTACAAGACTTTCAGTCACGTAAATAAGGCAAGATTTCAGGCTAGTGCAAGAAATTGTGTTTTTTCATTCTCTTATTTACAGCCTTAGTAAATGTTAAATATTGTTAATTTGCATTGTTTTGTACAGTTTTTTTTTGCAACTTGCCTTGCCATGTTAAAATACAACTTGCATCGTTCACTAAACTTTCAAGTACATGTAAGAATAAGCATGTAATCGGTTTTACATAAATATATGTGTTGTGCTGAATGACAATAAAATTAATGTTATGCATTTTTATTGACATTTTCAAAAAAGGCAAAATTTAAATACACAAAATATATAATTCTGTCATTTACTCACCCTTTACTTCATCTAAAGTTTTAGATTCCTTCTTCTGCTGAACATAAAAGAAGACTTTTAAGAATGTTGGAAACCATTGACTTCCATGGAAAAAAAAAATTCATACTATGGACGTCAATGGCTACTGGTTACTGGCTATCTTTATTTGTGTTTAGCAGAAGAAAGAAACCCAAAGGTTTAAAACCCCTTGAAGATGAGTAAATTTTCCTTTTTGGGTGATCAGTAGGCATGGGATGATATATTCTGCAAAATATTCTGCTATACTGTTCCTAAGGGATTTTATTTACGTTTTTTAGGACAACAGTATCTCCAGCCGAAAAAAATCAGACATTTAAAAAGAACATATTTTAGAGCAGTAATCACAATACCGTGAAACCGCGATGTTTTTTTCCAAGGTATCATACCATCAGAATCTTAATAGAGGTAAAGTTGGTTTTAAATTCGCACATTCGGACTTTCCCCTTAATAATATAATTTTATAAAAGTATTATTTGCAAACTCTAAATAGCGAAATCATATAAGTAGCCAATGACTATCAATGTACAACATTGTTCACAGTCAAATAAACAGTGTTAATGTTGTTTTGAAATCATACTTGCATGCCAATTCCGATCGAATATTCAAAGTAACATGGTAAACAATATAGAGACTTCTAAATGAACGAATGTGCGAATATATAGCCAACTTTACCTCTATAAAATCTTATACCTGCCCATGCCTAGTGATCAGTATTTGATTTGGTAGAATAACTTTTGCAGTCACAATTTAGTTTTTTAATCATCATTTTAAAACAATATTTTTTATTTTATTTGAAAAGTAATAGAAATGTTACCAGACCTTAATAACATCCATGAAATGTGAGACATTTCTAGTGGTCTCTTAATGTAATATAATTTGCAAAATATAAATTTACAAAACTGGCTAATGCTACTAACTAGATTTAGCAGCACCTCCATAATTTACAAAGAAGCATCTATAAATACAGAGCTTGTTTGCTGACATGAAGTCTATAAGGGTGTAAAGTGCAATTATACCTTCTCTGTTATAGGGAAGAGCAAAAGTACAGCGCACACAGGCCTTGGCACCAAACTAAGAACTTCAAGCTCCAAACCGTACACATCCCCAAACTGCCAGGTGGGTACCAAGCCAAGCTGCCGTAAAAACTTAAAAAGTATAACACAATAAATACATATTAAACACAAGCCATATATCTTAAGTAGTAATAGAGTTAGAACATCATGGCCGTTTACAGACACAAGGGCCTGCACAATCCAGAAACGTTTCCATTTAAAACTATTTATCATACTAAAATGTGGAATATAAATAATGTTTTTCTTTAGTTAAAATACAATAAGGCTACAAACAACAATTTAAGCTCAGTAGTGCTGTTGAGAAGCATAATAAATCAAAGAGGATGCCATTAGCTTTATCATAGCGTGCTTTAATAAACCTGATTCATTCATTTGGCACAAGTTTTGAATCCTAGACACACCCAGAGAGCCGAGACGTCTACTCACTTGGTTCATAACCTGAAAAGCAGACACAGAACACAAAACAGTGTCATATAAAATAGGATGTCAAACACATGAGGTGCAGCTTACCGTTTCTGCTAAAAGCTGCAAATGAAACGAACGGATGAACGAAACAAACTGAATTCACGGCGAAATGCCGTGAGTACGAGGAGAAACTCCTACCTCTGGGTTTGCTTCCAGTGGTAACCAGCGCTGGCCCTCCATCTCAGATTAAGCACCGTCTAAAATCCTAAATAAAAAAGATGATATTGCTACCTCGAGCAATGGTGTGTAGAGGCTTTGACAGCTGAGAAGGAAACTCAATGGAATATGTGCGCGCGGGGCTGTGAATTCAGCCACTGACATAAAGACCTGCGAAAAACTTCAAAATAAAAGTCACCGTTTATTAATTAACAAGGCGATAATCTGATCATATTTTTATTTCCAACAACATTTTACCAATTCCAAACTGCATCATTCTTAAAAACTTACAATTATTATTTTAGTATATAATACATGTATAATGTCTGGATGTAACATTTTGATCAAAATATAGATTACACCGTAATTGTGATTTAATGTTAAAATACCAATAATATCGCCTCTTTGAGTTATGTAATTATTTTATCGTTGCGATATATATATTTCCATTTATTTAACCTTCAAATAACACACAGGCATGTTTAACTTACATTATAACATTATATCCAAGCAGCGTATAATAAACAAAATAGTACAAAATAATAATAGTAACATACATAAAACCTTAAATCATACCAATACACATGAAAACACATTCAGGGGGGTCAATCCATATAATTGACAAAAGTTTAGAGAACTTTGAGGCACTTTTCATTTTTAACTGTTTTATGGATTTAAATAACAATTTGAAATCATTTTTGAAGTAGGAGAAACTTTAACAAATATACATTTGTGTGTATAAAACTGACATTTTCTGTGCTCTTACTGTCTGGTGCGCATTACAGATTTAGTCCGGTGGGTGGCGGTACTCAACGGTTTATTTCTGTCCACAACGTTGTTAATCACAAGAGAAGAAATAATTTGAAGCGTTCGCGGCATTGTTTGGTTTTAAACATATACAACCTGATTTAATGTTACGTTCAGTAATGTTAGTTGTTGTCAGGACAGACGCATTGTAACATGTATAAAGACAAATATAATCAAAAATCAGGTTTGTAAATTTTCTTATTAACGACGAGTAGTCGAACCGGAGATTAATATTTATAACGGCAGTTTCTTTTTTACAGCTCTCAGTGATAAAACGCCGACAATGGGATCTAAAGAGAAGGAAAACACAAGAATGGGCAAACAGACGGCATCTGTGTACGCTGCCAAGATAAAGACGAAAATACACAGTAAGAAATGACGTGAACGCTAAACAGATCACACTGTCTGGATAACAGATGTAGTTCGTGCTATTTAATTTAACGAGCTGATTCGTGACAGTAAAACTTGAGTTTTATTATCTGTCAGATACCTCGTCATTCTTCAAGCTCTCGTTGAAAAGCAATAACAAAGCTCTGGCCTTGGCTCTGGTTGCTCAGAAGCAGAAGTGCAGAGAACTCGAGGCAGAGGTGGTGAGGCTGAGGAAAGATGCACAGGCAACTCATTTTGATCTTGCTTTTCAGCGTCATAAAAACAAGCAACTGGTGAGTCTGTGAGAGAGTGAAGTCCTGGTCTGTTATGCCATTTATTCTTGCTACAGTTGAAATTTTACCTTATGCATAATCTATACTGACACCTCTATCATAAGACATTTAGATAGATAATTCATACCAGTTAATGAAGATCCATTTATTTTATTTTACGTTTATTTAACTTATTTTATTCAAAGGTATACCTTTTCTAGTTTGCAGTTATAAAAGAGTTTTATGACTCTTCTCTGAACTGGATGTCAAAGGCAGTTGACATCTTTTGTAATGATGAGGTAAGTAGTCGATATATTTTTTCTGATAGTTTAGTTATGTGAGACTTGTTGTTATAATTGTATTGTCCATATTACCATTATTTTTTTTGCCAAGCTTTTTTGATTGTTTGCAAATCGCTAACTGTTAAATAGTCACAATGTTATCAATAACTCTAATTTGGTTATTAATGATGTGAATAATGTTTTTTTAAGGTTCCAGACAGTATTGACACTAAAGACAACACCAGTGAGGGTATGAGAAAATACTGTTGGCTATTTATTGTGTATAAGGTTCCTTAACCCTTCAACTGCCCCACAAGAAAAAAAAATTTGAATTGTATTTCTTAACTCCCAATGTGGCTCGTTAACACACTCAGTGCATTTTTTTCCCAACACATCCCATAATTTCTAAAATATCTACCTCTACCAAAGATTGATATGTCGGTTTATGGTAAAAGTACCAGAAATTATACGTATACTATAAAAAATCTGAATTTTTGAAAAACTAAATCATCTTTCATTTTTGAATCATGCCATAAAATATTTTAAATTCTTATCCAACATGTTTTTTTTTTTTTTTTTACAATAAAACGAAAATCAAGTGTAGTAGCTCAACATGATTATGTTTGTTTGATTATTATTATTTTTTGTAACCCAACAATTCTCTGTAATCTATTAGTTAAAACAGTCATTCTTTAAATATTCTTTAACATTCTTTTAATTCTTTAACGGTGATTATTTAAAGTTTAATGTAAATATGGTGATCCATTTGGTAGAGCGGGCAGTTAAAGAGTTAAGAGATAATTGATGCATACTGACATATGCTGACCAAGGGCCTCATCAGATTTTGTTAGATTAATGTTGGCTTTGGTTAGTGCCTGTTTTTGCCAGCTGAACATGCTCACGTAGTTTCGCTGTGTTTGGGAATGTCTGAGAAATTACATGTTGTAATCCTATATTAGCTCATGTTGGTCAGTGTGTGGTGGTGCAGTGTAAAAATAGCCTTTTGTTGGCCTTAACAAATTTAATTAAGTTTTAGTAATTTGATACTAATATATCATCCTAATTTATGTAAACCAATATTATGAACCTTTTAGATTACAGCTAACACAATACAATTTTAAGTGATTTTAATAATCTTGAATTGCTTTTTGTCTGTTTTTTCAGGTCAGAATTTTGAAATGGAGAAAGAGGTTGAAAGTGTGCCAAATAGACTGACATTGCGTCCACAAAATCATAATGTGGAGTCTGAACCAGTAAATACTGCTATGCTCAGAGGAGCTGCAGATAGTGATGCATCCAACCAAAAGAAAGACAATTCAGCACTTCAAAACACCATAAATGACTCTAGAATGGATATTACCATTAGTGACAATCCTTCTGAAATCCTAATAGTGGAAACAAATGCAGGAACCTCTAGAGTTACAGATGAACACCAGAAAAAGAAGATTGTGTGTCTATCTGGAAAAGGTTGTGATGGTGTATCTGGAGTGAAAGATTCGCCAATTAAATTTTCATCAGATTATTCATTAGCTATGCCAAAAGATTTGTCTACTGTAACACAGCAGTGCTCTACCACTGTTGAGAATGTCCAGGAAACAGAATCAATATCTGCACGCAGGAAAACTCATGTCACCTCTCGTTCTAAAAGGCGCACGTGTAAACAGAAAGAACCTAACCCAGATCTAAGGAAAACGTATACAATCTCCAAAGATCCTCCTAATATTATTTTTAATGATTGTGGTAATGATCTTGAGCTTCAGAATACTGAGGTTTCCAGTAAAGTTGTGAGAAACAAAGCAAAAGAGTCTAATGTCACCCACGAACTAAGAAGAACATTTATAGTTCATGATGAGTTAAGATCCGAGAAGAGCAGGAGGACCAAAGTCTCAGCACTTATGATGGATCGCAGTTCATTGTTCTTGGAGGAAAATGTGGAGTCTGCTAGTAATGTATGCTCTGAGGATGCAAGTACTGATAAGCATCTCAGTGAAGTAAAAAAACACACAAATAAAATTCCAGCACACCTGCTTTCTCAGTTTGAAAATACACAGAAAAAACGAGGAACCTATGTGATACAAACAAGTCACTCAATCAACAGGAATTCAGCATTGACTGAATGCAATATATTCAATGATTCCAGCAAAGCAGTAGAAGAAACCCAAACATTAATCAACCCAAATATTGGTTTAGAAGTCACCGCACAACACTACATGGAGCCAGAGCCTGTTTCTCATGATAGATCGAAGGAAAAAGCTTACAACAGAGAATGTTCACAAGATTTGCAAATTGGTCTTGCAGAGGAAACCTCTGAATTTACATCAGTGCCGGGTAAAGCTAAGAAGCCTAGAAAAGAGGGAGCAGATAGAATTAAAGATAGGAATGTTCCAACAAAAGAAAAATCCAAATCATTAACAAAGAAACCAAAAAAATGTCCTGTGAATGTGGATGAAAATGTGTCAAACAGAAGTCCAGATGTGATTAGCCTTCAGAAAGCAGCAGAATCCAGGCTTTTGTCTAATACTTTACTACCACCATGGGAATCTCATCGCTTAGCCGCTAAGGAGGATCTCCTGGATGATCATCATGCAGAAATGCCTGAAATAAGCTCTCCTTCATCTGTTGGCAAAGCTGATCAGACAGGCCATATTAACATGGATGTTCCTTACATAAATCTGAATCAAACCAACCAAGAACATGAGAGCAGATGCAGGAAAATGTATATAACTTCATCATCTGACAATACGGCCAGTGAAGAAATGACTGATGCTGCATTTTCCATTTTTGAACCGGATCATCTCTCTAATAAAACAGATGTTTCACCTCTTAAGAGCACTAGTCCATTTACCATGGATAAATATAATATGACTTCAGGTCGTTTTAGTGATGACCTTCAGTTCACAGAAGAGAGACCTCCTTGGGAGGCCCTTGAGGATTACAGTGTGATGCTCTCAGATGAAAGCTGTGTTCACAGCCCTCAACCAAAGACTAGAGTTCAGACTATCAACATTTATGAGGACCAGGACTCAAGCTTAAAGACCCAATTTCCAGGTAAATCTTATATGTAATTCTTTGTTCTTTCATACCTAGTTTGTTTGCAACACTTGCTTCATAACCTAACACAACCTTTTCTCTGTTAGTTTGGTTCATTTTGTCATATGCAAACACTGGAATCATGCTCAGGTCCACCCCAAAACAGTCAGTCTGTGCTTGAGCACATTAGTTATAATAATTGAAAACCAAAGAGCATCTCTTCATCTGAATATCATGTAATTGCTCTTACTTGGGTTGGAAGAATGCTCTTCCAATGCAGCAGTTAATTTGTACTCGGACTACCATATCTGTACTCTAATGACAGATAATGATAAAGCCAGAATAAGCCATAAGAACAAAATAATCTTTCCATGTTACTGAACGAGACCGAGAAATGTAGAGCAGTGCACTCTCACAAATAAGGGGACAATTTTACTCACATGTGACTTTTGGGTTTTGGTGGGCTTTAACATGTTACGTAAAAGCGAAATAATCTAAATAAATTGCAGCATTGCAACATTAAACTCTGCATTTAAAGCAAATCAACAACCTACAAGTCTTAAAATGCTTTAGATTGTATTTTATATATACAGTGCATTTTCCCCTTTGTTGGGTTGCGGCTGGAAGGGCATCCGCTGTGTAAAACATGCTGGATAAGTTAGCGGTTCATTCCGCTGTGGTGACCCCTGATTAATGAAGGGACTAAGCTGAAAAGAAAATGAATGAATGAATGATATACAGTGCATAAATGAGCGCACCTCGTTAGAAAATGAATATTTTTATTGTTAACATTCATTTCTCAGTGAATGTAGACAATATATTTGGTGCATTTAAACAACTAAGTTATAGTCATTGTGTTAATATATTCGTTGAGTGAAAAGAAAAGAGTTCTGTCCTTTACTGTGTAAGATACACACTTACAATAATGCAAAACCTAATAATGCAAATGCTAAATGTTCATAACACAACATTTTCTAATAGTATTTGAACAAAAATATTTGAACCACATCCTATTACATCATATTTTATATTTATGAATTAAATTCTAATCTAATCATTAAAACTGTATATTGCTGGGAAGGTCTAAGAAATTTTAGGGCTTTAGAAATTTTACCATTTATTGTTATTATGTTTTTTTATTGTTATGTAGAAACAGTAAAAGATTTAAAACACCCTAACTAGTTATTACCTTGCTACAGAAATGCACATGAAAAGCTGGTAGAAACCTTTTTAGAAATGTTTTTTTCATGGCTAGAGAATGTTTACTTCATACTGTGAAAGTATAAAAAAATATAGTTTATAAACTCAGGCTATAATAAAGAAATAATAAAGATAAGAGTTGCACTTATATGGCCACCAACAGAGCTTGGATGTCATCTTGCTGTAATCTATGGTACTTTTGATTTTCTGTCTGGTTTAGAGTAAAACCAGTTTAGGAAAACACGTGATGAATACTAAGAAACACAATGTATTAAGAGCACGGGATGAAAAGTGATGTTTTCAGATCTGTACATTTTCTATTTTAACACAGATGCGTAATGTTTTGACTTTTAAAACTTCATTTGAATGTTTTTCTGATAATTATATGTGCCTTATTATTTGTTTATACCTCAAACAGAAGAAGGAAGGGTAATGAAGAGTCTAACAAACACAGTTAATGCTGATGTAGGGAGACCGCGAAGACGAGCAACACCAGTCACCTACAAAGAGCCAAAAATCAACTGGTAAGTCATCCTTCAATAGAACAATATAAAAAATATCATAACCTAAATGCAGAATAATAATATTTATTACTTATTTGTTTTTGCAGCAAAATGAGGCGTGGGGACAAGTACACCGATACAAAATTCTTAAACTCTCCAGTGTTCAAAGATAAAAAGAAGAAAAAGAAGAAACAAATTTAGGAGTGATAAATCCCCCTATGCCCATTACATTTTTGTTTTGTTTAAGTTTGTCTTTTTATGTGGTGAAAATTTTTAATAGTTTGATTTTAAGGTATTTTACCTGCAGCTGGTAATATTCCGTTGTATCTCAGCTTTCCTTTTTTTGTGTATTTAGGAAATATTGTTTAAATTTTACATATTTATTTCAGTGTTTAATAAAGAGAATCTGCTCTATTTGTAGTTTAACATTGATTCTACCTTGTAACTCTGTTACATTTCTGCTTATCATATAAAAGTCAGCTGTGTTTAGGACCCTTTACAGCAGCTTTCATATACATGCTATTGGGCAGTTGTATCTGTGTGTTATGTAACCAAACACCGGCGGACAGCGTTAAAGTGATTGAAGGACTGAATTAATAATTTAGGACTGTTCACATGAGATGACTACAGTTCTGAGATCAAGTAGGAGTGTCTGTTCTACCAGTTTATGCTGTCTAAAAGCAGCCTAAACCTTCTCATGCGTAGTTATATTATTGTGCCAGAATCTGTGCTAGAATTTTAGGTAAGTTTCCTTTCTCTACAACTATTTGTATTTTGTTTTGATGAGGCAGGTTGGTTTTCTGTTTGTAGAGGTGAAGTGTGTTTTGGCATCAAGGTGTAAGTGGATGCATCACATTAAAATGTGGTCTTTTATATACAGCATAAGTTCTTTTTAAAATGTATTCAGTTCTTTTAGAGCGTGTTTTGTCCCACTTTAGTTAGGTGTTGGGTAACCTAACACTTGTTTGTTTCATACCCTGTCAAATGTTCATCTAACTTGTCCTGTTAATAGGAAGCAACAGAGCTTGCAGTTTTCTTCATATGTTTAGTGTTGCCCCTGGCAAAGGATTAACCACTAAGGTGAACTTGTTAAACTAGTTTTTATTTGCAGTGTCCACTTCATATTCTCAGCAATCATTTTATAAGTGGATTTAAATTATTGTTTCAGACTGAATTTACATAAACACCTTATTAGTAATAAGTGTCTGAAATATGGAAGCCAAGCGAGTCAAGAGGGATGTTAAAACTTTGCTGTAAGTACCATTTGTTTGTGAAGACTTCTCATCAAAATAAAGTTTAAAGCTTGTAACGGCTACAGAAAGATGTTTTAACTTTTTAGTGGTGAATATATTGGACGGCGATTCAGGGAAGATAGTTTTGATCCAAAGGGGAAAAGCACTTCTACAATGTTGGATGATTTGGTAAGTGATCCATATTCAAAAGAACACTTCACTCTCAAATTTTTAAACGACGCTATCAATGTTATAAGAACCAATATTATAAGAAGTCATAACAGAACAGGCATGCATGTATTGCTGAATATGTTCTAAATGAAACTTTTTGTTTTTATAATTTACTATTATATTTATAATTTAGGCTCATTATGACTTGGCTTTAAGTGTGGCTTTGTGGAGGCTCAATAAAGATGAAGGAAGGAATACAGCTGAGAATGACATGTGAGTGAAATACATTCTAATAAAGAGAAGCCACTCGCTTTCATTCACACAACTACTACACCAGCATGATAATGCACAAAATTAATGCAATAAGTATTATTTATCCAAGGTAGATTTAACAAATCTCTACGTACATAACTGATAAAAATAAAAAAAAGACATTAGACAGTGAAGCTTCACACAAGGAATCCTGAACGTCAGTTTATGGTTATACACCACATAAATTAAAAACATATATACCTTTAACCAAGTAACAGATTTTTTATGTATCATTTTTACATATCTTCTTTTACCACAGCCATTTTTTACAGTGTATGTATGCAGTGCTTTTACAAATATTTGTGCCTCACTTGCCCATAAACTGTACTTGTAGAGGAAGTGCCAGTTTAGGACCCTTTAGCCAGTATCCTAATCGCTTGGAAAGAGAAGCAATGATTCTTTCTTCCTTTGCTGGAATGCTTCTGGTAAGGTTAATAATAAGGGTAATAAACTTGCTGCAATTCCATTTGATTTTTAACCAAGTTTCACATTTGTCCTCATTTTCAGAACAACTTGCCTTTAGAAGATATTCTGTCTCTGTACAATTGCAAACCAGCTGCATCTTACCCTCATAATGATGCCAAGGTATATGACATTTATAATAGTGTCACTTGAGTGAGCAAATGCGGGATGAGAATTGGACCAGTTAAATGAAATATGAAAACAGTCACTTCAAATGAAACTAATATTTCTTAAACAGAGGCTGATAGTCCATACTAATTTTTCGTTTGTTTATTTATGCATTTGCATTATATCTTAGGACCTTGATATATTGAAAATATAAGTTAGTTGACAACTTTTGAAGTAGAAATTTAAATAAAGTGATTTATCAAATGTTGACTACTGTATATATCTATGTATGTATATATATATATATATATATATATATATATATAT
>CAIGQZ010032266.1:5548305-5562680 GCA_903798205.1 Danio tinwini | reverse complement strand
TATATGTGTGTGTGTGTGTGTATATAAATATATAATGTATATATATATATGTATGTGTATATATAATTTAGATCTTCGCATAAGTAGTAACAGATAACAATGATTATTTTTCTTGCAATGCATCATAGGGTTTATACGTTTATACATATCCACTGCACATATTCATCTATTGTAAATATCTGTTCATAGTTAATACAACCTGTATATAATGTTCATAAATATTACCCATAGTTTTTCTATTACTGCACTTTAAACGTGTACCCATATCCTGCACTTGCTGCTATTGCACTCCTGGTTAGACCTAAACTGCATTTCGTTGCCTTGTACATGTGTAATAATAATAAAGTTGAATCTAATCTAAATTTCTGAAAAGCTATAACCACACAGCCTTTTCCTCAACAGGGCAACATTGTTCACCCGTTTTCCCTCTCTTATCACCCATTTGCCATGCTTAGTTCATTCAAAGCAGTGGACTGCTCAAGAAAACACAGTATGTGACCTTTTACATGAACCATTCAAATCCATTTGTTAATATGGATGAATGAAAAATAAAGACCAAACAAATGCTTTCTTTATACATTACTTCATTTTGTTTTGTTGCCAGTCCAAGCTCTGAAACGCTGGCTCAAGGAACAAGATAAGCAGCAGGTCTCTCCGGTAACAGAAACATCGAAGTCCTCCTCCAGGTCCTCTTCCAGCTCCTCATTCAGTGTGAGTGTCAGTCAGTAATGCTCCTATTAAAAGAGCGTACTCATTGAAAAGTTGATAACTACTGCCATCAAGTGCTCAGATTGTGTAACTGTTGTACCTATTTTGTGTCGAATACAGGACAGTGAAGAATCTTTAAAAGATGCAACTGCTCACTATGAGGGCTCACAAGAGTCTCTACAGGACTGAAAACAACAGCTGTACAACAACATGGTTTATTAAACATGCTGTCTTTACACATTTAAAGGGATAGTTTACCTCAACTTAAACCTATTTGAGTTTCTTTCTGCTGTTGAACACCAAAGAAGTTATTTTGAAAAATGCTGGTAGCTGGCACTCATTAAAGTCCACAGGATCCGAGAGCTGCGATCGTTTTCTACTGGGAGCTGAATAGATGTAGTAAAGTAGGTGTTTCGTTCAGTAAGAATGTGAAATGGGTTTTAGAAGAGTACAACCTAACAAACACCTCCTCCTCACCATTTCTGTTTGTTGTCAACTGACTGTTAAAGAGGTGTTGATACAGTATGTTAACCACGCCCAATACCTAAGACGTTTTTCTTATTGACATGCACAGAAGAACTATTCACCACAAAATTAGCAATGTGAGCTAACAAACTCAATATGGTTTGTTTTTATTTCATTTGTACCTTAATGTACTGTATAGTGTGTCCACTGTCAGACTGGAGTGATATAAACTTAACAAATCTCTTTTTTTAAATTTCCTGATGTTAAAATTGGACCCAAATCCCTGTGATGTTGAGGGTTGTTGCTAGAAAGGATAAGTTGCGGCTGAAAGTTAACAATAATTATTTATATTATTTATTACATTTCCAATTTATTGTATTTTAATAACTTAAAAACAGTAGTTGTACCGATTATTATTTATGTTAAAATTACTCCATAAATTGTATTTTTAAAGGCCTACCACCACCCAACCCTAAACCCAACTGTCACAGTACTGTAAAAATATGAATTATTGTTATACAGTGTCATAAAAAAATGCAGCTATATTGATGTGCATATCGCTACTCCGGCCGGCCACATATCCGATCTAGACTTTACCGATTTTGAGGCCCAGCGCAACGTGCTGTAATAGTGCGTTTTTTTCCACCCACCGAATTGATTGACAGTTGCCATGTTTCTATAATAACATATATACAGTACACGTCTACAGAAATTTTTTTGCAAATAAACTGGGATTAAAATATGTTACAACTCTCTGATTTTTATAAGTTTTATAATTTTAAAACCTTTTTAAAACAGAGCATATTTGTAATAAAAACAATAAAATCACTAAATAATTCTTAACCACTATAATCATCATGGCTGCAAGGTGTCCGTAAAATCTAGTGTGTGTGTTTGCGTGTACTGAAAACAGCATTTGTGTGTGACTCATCAATTCAGAAATGCTTGAATAAACTCCACCACAAATACATGAAATAAACGTACTTGGTATTTTTGACTACTGAGCTGTATTTCAGCTTTATCAGAGTCTGTCTCTGTCACTGACTGCTGTTTATCTGACGTAATGCATGATGAGAAGCAGACATGCATGTGGGAACTGTGGGTGGGCAATAGCAGCTCATTTCCATTTAAAGCCACAGGCTGCAAAAACAGCAATGTATTCACACACCAAAATGAGCATATTCTGGAGGCTATAATAAATTATCTGATGGGTATTTTCAGTTGAAACTTTACAGACACATTCTGGAGACACCAAAGGGGTAAAATAGGCGCCCTTTAAGATTAATTTTTTTCTACTACAAAAGCCAATGTGTCCCAGCAACCGGTATTTTAAAAAATATTTTATTTTGTGTTCAAGAGAAGAAAGAACCTTATAAAGGTTTAAAGAGCCCCTATTATGGGTTTTTGAAAATGACCTTCCATGTAGTGTGTAACACAGCTCTTAGTGAAGTGAAATATCCAGCTAAAGCTTAAATCTGAAAGTGGACAGTTTTTAAAACTATTGATTCATCTATAAAAGAGTCGACTCATAGTGGTTTAAATGAATCGTCTTCATAACGAATCTTCAGCCATTTCAGCATGACGTCGTTATGAAACATGTTTGCGCGCGCAGACCCACAAAATTCAAACCTGTGACCCCGCCCACTAACACAGCAGCAAGACGCTCATGAAGACGCTGTGTTTACCTGGATATTATTGGAAGTGTGAGGGAAAGGAGTCGTTCAGAAATCTGCACGCTTACAATGGGTGATCTATCACTACACAGCTCATGCATTAGTTTCTGCCTCCATCTTGTAATGGACAGACAAGACACCAGGGGTGCAGGCAAAATAATGACAAATTATTAGGTACACCGACAGGCTGCTGAACGCTGGGCTTCGGGCTGGTGAGCAGCACTGAAAAGGCTTGCGAACGGAGAGCGGGAGCCCGCAGAGATAGCTTGTCAGAGGACAGAGGATGCTACAACCTCCCGGCTGGGGATGTGATCTTTTAGAAAAGAAGAGTACAGGTAAGCACTTAGAACATATAGCAGTTCATGGACGAGGTGCCACAGCAATGATTGCAAATAGAAATGATCTACATGTTTTGTTACTAGTAACCGCGTGTACTGTATCAGGTTAACTCTTTATATTCTCATATCATGTCTAATGCAACGTAAAAATGTAAATGTGACGCGTGCTGCTTTGTTTACAGATTTAAATGCTTTCGTGAGCTCGTTCCACTGCCGTTTGTCGTTGCTATGGCCACCGTTAGCTGATCCTGCACACGTGCAGCGGTCAAGGTTCAGAATAGTTCAGCTTTTGCTGCTGTGTGGATTAAAACTGAATGTGTGTCATACTTAACAAGAGCAATAGGCTAGTTTTTAACTGCACTGCTTTCGGCGCTGAGGTGTGAATAACACTGTTGAGAACCGGATACTGTTTACTGTGGTGTTGGTAAGTTTATTTTGAAGCGTGTTTCGGGCATCCACTGCGATCGGATCTTATACCAATGTTGGGGACCTGCGGGCTTGATAAACCACGCTGGGCATTTTACTTTCTCGCGCTGAACGCTGTCGACCAATGGCAACAGGCTGTCATCGGTCCAATCAGCGCAGATTAGCTTCAGGCTAAGCAGGGGTTTGGGAACAAATGAATCGCTGAACGATTCATATGGGAGTCGCTGGGATAATTAGGTAAAAATAAATCCATATTATAAGACCATGAACGTGTTTTTTGACCTTGCATACATATCAGTATGTTGTTGGAGACCCATAAAACTGAAATATGACCCTTTTCAATGTGTAATAGGGGCTCTTTAAAACACACAATGGAGGGTAAATAAGGTAATTGTACTTTTTGGTGGGTGAATCCACTGGCGTTAGTTTTATTTTGTCTGTATGTTTTGTTTTGGTTTTTACATTAAAAGTGATGGTAGCCATTGGCTTACATTTTATAAATTAACCAAGTTTTAGCTAAAAATACCTTTGCAGGTGTTTTCTAGTTTGTTCTAATTGTTTTTAAAGAAATAATGTTTTTTTTTTTAAATAACAAAATTACTTTCCTGGTTTGAACCGCAGCTGGGCCAGTTGGCGTTTCTGAGTGGAGTTCTCCCCGTGTTGACGTGGGTTTCCTCCGGGTGCTTCAGTTTCGGTTTCACAAATCCAAAGACATGTACTATAGGTGAATTAGGTAGGCTAAATTGTCCGTATTGTATGTGTGTGAATGTGTGTGTATGGATGTTTCCCAGTGATGGGTTGCAGCTGGAAGGGCATCCACTGCGTAAAGCATATGCTGGATAAGTTCTGCTGTGGCAACCCCAGAATAATAAAGAGACTAAGCCGAAAAGAAAATGAATATATAAAAATTATTTTCTTTTTTCCTGATTTTCTTAATATTATCATTCTGCCCGTGCATTCAAGCACATGGGAATAAAAATGCAATGTTAAGTTTACAATTATCAATAAAGCTGATCTAATTTTTCAAATACATTACAAATATTTATGGATGTGTTGATGCATTCTTTGTCGAGACCAATTATTCCATTGCGTAAAGCAATTCATTATTGTCTGGATCAAAACAGAGGAGGCCAGCTGAGGTCAGTTATTTGCCAGCTAGGAATTTTGATTTGATGAATCAGGGCTTTTCCATCTATGGTTAGGATTAGAAGGTTGGCAGCGGCATCAGAGTGCCAAATCCCAGTCATTGAGAGGACAAATAAAGTTAGGTCCACCATGTTAATGGACATTTATAAAGCAGACCTCCTGCCCTAGTTTGTTTGACTGTTTCTCTTGTTTACCACACTCTACTGAGGATCACGTCAAAATGAGTAAGGTAAATGAAACTGATGAAGATGATAACTTTGTCTTGTATTTATGAAGGACATTTTCTTTAGTTGTTGACTTATGTATAAACATAAACATTACATTTGTTTGTACTACTTTAATCAGTGACATCGCTCGCTTACAGATTATCTTTTATGAGGAGAGAAATTTCCAGGGTCGCTCCTTTAAGTGTGACACAGACTGCCCAGACATGAACCCTCATTTCATCCGATGCAACTCTGTCAGGGTGGAGAGTGGCTGCTGGGTCTTGTATGAAAGGCCCAACTACTCTGGCTACCAGTATGTGCTAACCAAAGGGGAATATCCTGAGTATCGCTCTTGGATGGGCTACAATGACACTATTCGCTCATGCCGTACAATTTCCTCTGTGAGTGATATGCCTGTAAAGCTTTCATAATATATTTAGTCAATTCTTGTTTATTTTTTGTTGCCTTTTGCTATTGTTCCATCTTTGATGTTTACTGTTCTGCCACAAATAGTTTTGTACACATTACACATGTTTAGACATTCAAACTGTAGGCCTGGGTGTCCAAACCTGGTTTTAGAGGAGGTCTTTGAGTTTAGCTTCAGCCTTATTAAACACACTACGTTAATTAGAGTCCCCAAACTCATTATAAACTAACAGGCTGATGTGTTTGAGACAAACTCGGCAGAACATCAGGCCTCCAGCACCAGGACTGGACACCCTTATACTTTACAAACTTTGAATTTAAAGCTTAACTGTTTTTCAGCAAAGTGGAGGATCTCACCGAATCCGTATATACGATCGGCCAGATTTCCAAGGTCAGATGATGGAATTCAATGATGACTGCGAATCCATTCATGAAAGTTTCCAGTGCCGCAGCATTCACTCTTGTAATGTCATGGAGGGCTACTGGACCTTCTATGAAAAACCTGGCTTTCTAGGTCGTCAGTATTTCATGGCTCCTGGCGAATATCGCAAGTTCGTAGACTGGGGTGCCACATGTGCTACAATTGGCTCCTTCCGCAGAATTACTGAATTTTAAAGCTCCAATAACTGCCTTTCCGGCATTGATTTGTCAATAAAATGTCACAAAACTAAAGTCTTCGCAGTGTATCTATTCATGCTCTCAGTGCCTGTTCACACTTAAGCAGCTGTCCATGATCCAGCAAACAGATTTTAAGGAATATGGTATTAATCATTGTTAAAAAATAATGTTTGCCGGTTTAAATGACATTAATTTTAGGTATTTACATATTTATTTGATAAATGTGTGACACCTTTTCTTGTACTTTTGTTGGAGTCAAGCAGTTTACAGTATATACAATTAAAAGCCACCATTCACTGAGTTTGAAGCTTCATTTTGATTAAGAAACCATCATACACCAGCAAACTAGTCATTTTGGAAATCCACTTGGACATTTGTAGTCCAGTGTTATCCATTTCCAGATCAAAATTTTCTATAAAAGGCAAAAGCCAACAACAAATTAATTAGATTTTTATCCATACCAAAATATCAAAAGCTCTGACAACAATAAATCTTTTGTCATTTCCAGTCACCTACTTTTAATGCAGATTTCACGATATGGCATTTAAAATTTCTGGTCAGAATTGGCAGCAAAAATGCTGCAAATGAATAATAACATGATTTTATTTTTAGAGGATATGTTCAAAAAACATAATAATAAACATTTACTGAATTAATTATGCTAATTTCTTCTAAAAAAAAGATCATGTGATTTTGTCTCAACAGATAATGTGATTGGACAACTGCACTAACGAACACAATTTCATAGCCCAAATGTTGTTTTAATATTTCTGGAATACCTCATCAAAGTCCTTCCTCAAAATTAACATTGATTTTGAACATGATTTTATTTTATTGAACACATGGTATTGAAACCATAGTTGTGTCCCACAAGACATGCTACACACTATGTACGTTTGACTTAGTCATTCAGCAGACACTTTCATCCAAAGCCATATGTGACCCTTGGCCACACAGGGGTCAATTTTTGGAACTACATCTAAAAGCTGAACAAATAAAGACAATCTTTGGTCAAAATACAACTATGTGAATATCTGGAATCTGATAGCATTGAGAAAATCGCATTTAAAGTTTCCTAACTTAGTTTCTTTAAAGTTAAGCCAAGTTCTTAGCAATCCATATCAATATTTAAGTTTATATATATTAATATATACAAAATATTTACAAAATATCTTTATCGAAGATTATTTTTTACTTAATATAATGATTTTGAAATTTGAATCATACACTTTATTTTTGGCTATTATTACAAATATAACCATGCAACTTAAGACTTAAGAGTTTTTGTGGTCCAGGGTCAGATGATCCCACATAACAACATTTTTTGGCCCTGCTCTAGCCCACACAATGAGCTTTTGCTTGGCCCACATGCCGCAGTGAATTACGGTACATGACTGGACCAAGTCTGACTTCCAGACACGGGCCAAACATGGACCACACCTGGGCCAAGTCTCAGCCAAGTTAATAACCCATATCTGGGCCTGAAATGGCCCAGTTATGTCAGTGTGTCACGACTGCAATGAAATTGATAAACACATGAAGCATTGCGCTTTAGCTGCACTATGGGCATACTTTTTCTCAAAGTGACCTGATTGGTAGAATTTTTTCTTTACTCAAAAACACTATTTAAATGTATTTTAAATGTAGGTCATGATAGGCCAAACTTACCTGGCCCACATATACATTTTTAATATCTGGACCAAATGCTACATTTTACATCTGGTTCAAGTCTTGTTTGTCCCACAATCTGTATGCCAGTGTCAAATTATTGCGTGGTGTACCAGCTTTATGCCAAATCTGGGCCAGAATTCTTTGCTACCTGGGATATGTATTATGAATCATCTAGGGTATGAAAAAATATTTTGTCATTTGTGTTTGAACCCCCCATCCCTTGCAATATGCAATTTGAATGCATAAAATGTTCAACTTTACACAACATTCCACTTTTTTATTCAAACAATTGTATCATCTTGGCAAAAAGTGCACTTTTTTATTCTGAAAATGTACTGTGCATTCTTGCACTATACACGGTTCAAGTCTCGACTGGGTCAGGGAGGGTTTTCTGTGTGTAGTTTGTATGTTCTCCCCATGTTTGCATGGGTTTGTGTTCCAGGTGTTTTGGTTTCCCCCACAATCCAAAGACATGCAATATAGGGCAATAGGATTAATAAAATTGTCCATAGTTTATGAGTGCATGTTCATTTATGTGTATAAATAGATGCTTCCCAGCACTGGGGGTTCACGAGTTAGTGTACTCTCAGTGTTGAGTTGCAGCAGGAAGGCTATCCACCAATAAAACATATCCCAGAGTAATTAACGGTTTATTTTTATTTTGGCTCAGTTGGGCACGACCATTTCTTCTATGGCCAAACAACTTGTGCAGAGCTGCAGTCTAGGTGCAGGAGCTGGACCTCAGCGAAGACTTGTCTGTCCTTGGAGCATCACAGGAATCAGTCTCATGCTCTCCACCATGACCACCACAGCAGCAGCTCAGGATACGGCCTGGTCCAGAAACCTTGGGATCATCTCGTCACTGGTCTTGGATCGCATCAGTGGCACTGCATAGTCTGAGGGCCTCGAGATGATACCCCCAGGTGGAAATACAGAATAAGGAGAATAATTAGCGTAGCTGCTGTTCATAGTGTATATAAACAAGAAGCAAAATCCTGTGTGGGGCACATCATGCATCATACTGCTAGTGTATGCCTTGCTAAAAAGATAGGTCTTTAATCTAATTTTGAAGAGTGAGAGTGTGTCTGAGCCTCGGACATTATCAGGAAGGCTATTCCAGAGTTTAGGGGCCATAAATGAAAAATACTAAAATACTAAAAAGCTATAAATAAACAAATAAACTATGGGTTTCTCAGATATAATCAGTTTTGAAACATCTATAAAACATCCAATATCAGCTATACCAAAAGCATTTCACACATTGTTAACAATTTCCTGTACAATCTACATTAACTTATTGGCAGTAGTTTGCCAGAAACTTACTGTAACTCAATTACAGCAAAGATACCATTGTATTATTTACATGTACAACACCATTTACATTGCTGTATATGTATTTACAGTACTGTGTATCTTTAATTTAAAATTTAGTAATTTTTACAGTGCAACTTTAAAATACAGTAACATACTGCATTACTGTCCTACAGTAAAATACAGCTCATATTACAGTTAAATACTGTGTAATTTACAAAAATTGTTAACAGTGCAAAAACAAAACGTTTCAGTTTAAATGAAATGTTCTTATTCATAAAGTCTGTTGATGTGTAATACTAAATGCAAGCTAACACTGTTGTGTTGTTTCCTCAGACCTTTTCAGCAGCTTTCAACAGAGCTGCTTTTGCTGGAAAAAATCTAATGTTACATAGGCAATCAAAGTGATTGTGCAGGCTGAAACAGACAGTCAGGTTTGCAATATTCCAGTATGTTTTCTGCTGACATGAGTACACGGTCATTTAAATGACAACACAACAGTAGCACCATTATCTTCTTGGATATATATTTATAGTTCCAGCAGCATTTGGCACTTGAACTGGAAAAAAAAACTTCAAAGACCCTGCAAACATGGGAAAGGTTTGTAAAAACTAGAGTTGGATATTAATCATATTGTTATTGTGGTGTTGACTTTATCTAATGGCTGTGTGTTTTTACCATTGCTATAGATTATCTTTTATGAAGATAGGAACTTCGGTGGCCGTTACCATGAGTGCATGAGTGACTGTGCTGACCTGCATTCCTACTTCAACCGCTGCCACTCCATCAGAGTGGAAAGTGGTTGTTTTATGGTCTACGACCGCACCAACTTTATGGGACGCCAGTACTTTTTGAGACGTGGCGAGTACCCTGATTACATGCGTACAATGGGAATGAATGATTGCGTCAGATCCTGTCGGATGATTCCACTGGTAAAAACTGATCTTTATTTTTGATTAATTAAAGACCTGCTTTCACACTGAGTCTTAACATCCTGTTGTTTTCCCCATTAGCACCGTGGGTCCTTTAGAATGAGGCTCTACGAGCATTCAGACATGGGTGGCAGGATGATGGAGCTCATGGATGATTGCCCTAACCTCATGGATCGCTTCAATATGTCCGACTTCCATTCCTGTCATGTGATGGATGGGCATTGGCTTGTGTATGAACAGCCCAACTATACGGGCAGGCAGTTCTACCTGAGGCCTGGCGAGTACAGGAGTTACAGTGACTGGGGTGGCGTGACTTCCAGGATGGGCTCCATCAGACGAATCACAGATCTCTAATGAAAGGAGTCCTTGTGAAATGTCTCATGTATGCCCTTTTTCACACACTAAATAAAATGGTGTCTGTGCTCAAGTGTCTTGAGTTTTGTTCTTGCACCCTTTACCTGGAGGGATCATTGCCAGATGACGACACTTGCTATTGGCTGCCAGACTGCTTGACGCTGTTCAGAGAACTGAATAAAACTAGAGAGATATTTCCCTCTATGAGACAGGTGTTGAGTGTTCTCTCTGCTTGTGCTGTATACTAAAACTCACTAATAGTGAATAACTAATAAAAAACAAATGCAGTGTGCAAAACAGGCTACTAAAAATAATCATGGCTGAATATGACAAAAATATGTGACATAAAAGCCCCTGAGCAAGATGCTTAAGGCCAGAATTTAGGGCTAGCACAAACCTTTTTTTTTTTTTTTAACAATTAAAAACTAATGTCAGAATTTACTAAAGGGAAACGTTTGCAATCAGACATCATGCATACTGTAATGGCAAATAATTTTCTTCCTGTCCACAAGGAATACATTTTAATGTGAAGGCTAAAACTGAATAAAGTCAGACAAAGTTTGTCTTTTAATTGCTTTGATTCTCCGGAGAATGATCAGTTTACACAGACAGTCTCTGTGAGGAAAAGGATCCCAAGCATGGGCTCAAAGGAGTTTTTAAAGCCAATGTTACAATGTTTTAGAGAAAAAGTTCTGTACAGCTTCTTAACTCTTAAACAAGCAGTAGATTACACTTGGCTGTAATAGCTCAACAATTATAATGCAGTTGATCTTTACTTTAGGAAAACCTTCATTTATAATATCAATATATAATTATCAATCATCAATATTATGATGTCCATCACAATACAGTACAGTGATTTTGTGGATGACCTTTATGCACATACATTTGTAGATTGTGTTGGTCATCATGAAAATGATCTGCTGTGTCTGTGTGCTTAAATGTGTGCATTGTCAGTAGATACCTCAATAAACACAATTTATTACATTTTGGGTAATGCTTTAGTTTAAGTAACAATTCTCACTGTGGCTTGTTACCTACCTATTAAAGATTTAATTCACCCAAAATTGAAAATGTACTAACTATTTACTCACCCTGAATTGGTTCCAAAATGTTTTTTTTTTCTATTAAGCACAATTTAATATATTTTGAAGAAAGCTGAAAACCTATGACTTCCATAGTAGGAAAAACAAATACTACAGATGTCAGTGCAGCTTTTCCACGATGGACGTCCAGCGTTCTCCAGCCCCTGGTGCCTAGAGCTCTGCACAAAACGTTTGGCCAGAGGAGAAATGGTCGTGCACGGCTGAGCCTGGTTTCTCAAGAGGTTTTTTTGCTTCACATCAATTGGTGAAGTTTTGTTCCTCACCACTGTCTCCACTGGCTTGCTTGGTTTGGGTCTTGTGGAGTTGTGCATCGATGGATTTGCTGTTCAGTATTTGGACTTTCAGCAGTGAAAATTAAACCGCACTGAACTGAGCTAAACTGAACTTCATCTCGGAAATCTGGACTGACACAGTTTCAATTTACTAGAACTTCTAGTTAAGCTACTTTGACACAATCTACACTGTAAAAGTGCTATAGAAATGAAGATAAATTGAATTGAATCAGTAATTACAGGTTTTAAGCTTTTCTTATCTAAATATCTTTTTTTGCACTTAATTCAAGAAAGAAACGTTGAAGGATGAGTAAATGATGACAAAGTTTACATATTTGGGTGAACTATCCCTTTAAGAAATTGGCTATTTATTGGTACTTATAAAGTGCATGTTCTGTGTTTTTTACATCGCTAATATTACCTTATACCTAAACCTACTAATAACTACTACCTTAACAACTATTAATAAGCAGCTAATTAGGAATTTATTGAGGCAAAAGTCAAAGTCAATGGTTTATAAATAGTGGGAATTGTACCTTAAAATAACGTATGGCCCAATTTTGCCTTACTAACTCCCTCCAGCCCGCAACAGGTTTTTGTAATTAATAATATGCATTTAAAATAAACCTTTAGCATAAGGCGTGTCAATATCAGAAACAGTAACATAAAATAAGAGTTAAACTGTGTTGAATTTAATAATAAGTTTAAATTAATAAAAAATTTATATTGCATTAATAATTTTGATGAAATTGAAATCTCACAAGACCAGCAATTGTAAATAAATTGATTTGCGTACAAATACTGGCTCTAGCTATTATTTTGTGTATTTCATCTTACAAAAACTTGTACTTATCTATGACTATGTTGCCCAAAATGACAGTATCTACAAACAAAAGATGTACTATAACAAAACTAAATGCTAAAAAGGCATTTTTTGTGATTATAATATGAATGACAGACACAGAGTCGACACTTCATGTCAACTATATATGTACCAAAGAGAGTCCTCAAAGTATTAAGCAGCATCACACTCACACTGGAACAACTCCAGTCAAAAATGGGGAAGGTAAAGCAATACTGTGAAAAAAGTTTAGAAGCTAAGATGTTTACAGTATTGCTGTAAATTGTGCTGCAACACTGATTTAATCTTCATTTATTTTTTACCAGATCATTTTCTATGAAGACAAACATTTTGGGGGTCATCAGTATGAATGCATTGATGACTGTGCAGATATGCTTTGCTATCTTCACCGCTGTAATTCTATCAAGGTGGAGAGTGGATGCTTCATGATTTATGAACAACCGCATTACAAAGGCCATCAATTCCTCGTCAGTAAAGGAAACTACCCAGAGTTTGAAAGCTGGCTGGGCAAAAATGACTCCATTTGCTCCTGCCATGTTATTCCTACGGTAATTATACTATACAACGGTACCGTACTATACTACACACTTGATTAGACTACATTAAAATAAATTCCAATATACCATCTATCTATTTCAGGAAGTTTGACCTAGAAGTGGGTAAACGGTTGTTGAAACGTTGATTTATGCAAACCTTTTGTACTTCTGTCTGTCAGATAGAGGGATCGTCCCATGAGGTGAAGCTCTTTGAGAGAATGGAGTATGGTGGTCAAATGATGGCTCTTGTGGAAGACTGTCCCAATGTGATGGACATGTTCCAAATAAACCACGTGTACTCCTGCAAGGTGTCTGGGGGAAGCTGGCTCTTCTTTGAGCAATCCAACTACAAGGGCAGGATGTACCTCATACGGCCCGGAGAATACACCAGATTTACTGAATGGGGAGGCATAAATGCCCGTGTGGGTTCCATCAAACGAATAATGAATTACTAATGAACATTCATGATTTAATCCATTGCTTAATTTATGTTTATTATGTGTGTATTTATTTTATATGATGAAATAAATATAAATGATAAAATGTAACAGTTCTTGCATATTTTGCTTGTCAGTCAAAAGGATAGTTCATTAAAAAATTTAAATAAGCAGATATTTTTGTCCTCTGAAAACATTCATGTATATAACATTTATTCATGAGAATATTAAAGAATATTTTTTGTGGTTTCCAAAACGACACGTGAACAAGACCATATGTTGTAGTGTTTATTAGTACATGTGCTTATTATGGATGCTGCAACATGTTTTTACAGTATGACTTAAATGTTCTTTTATGTTAACTCAGCAAAAATATTTTTGATAAATAAATGTGTCTTACATGCTGGAATACACCCAAGAATCTAATCTCTGTGACGTAGCTTCAAAACTTTTTTTTAAACCTGAAGAATGAATTTGCTCAAAATAATGCAAAAACAACAAATTTTCACTTTTTTGTGAAATAGATGTGTCCTTATAGACAAATTACTGGTTTGTAAACATTTAGGATGCGTGCACAACAAGGTTGCAGAAAAAAAACTGGAAGTGCTAGCATTTACAGCAAGGGAATGACATCCGATGCGGTACAGAGTTTGTTGTTGTAGAGATAAGTTATATTGATTACATAGTATTTATATATTATTTACATAATGCTTTCAGCATATTATAACAGCTTGTCATCTAGTGATAAGCAGTTATTCAGCAAAATTAACAGTAAAGTGAGCGGCGTCTGTCTGACAGGTCCATTTGCGATAGCACCCTCCCAATGATATTGGATAAGACGAAATGGCCAAGCATCCAGCCCGAAATATACAACTATCCAGGGGCGTC
>CAIGQZ010032266.1:5535986-5548295 GCA_903798205.1 Danio tinwini | reverse complement strand
GTGCCCCAGTAAAAATCGCCAGTGCCCCAGTAAATGCTTTAAAATATAATTTACTTCATATGCAAGTGTATGTATTAAGAGGGGTAATCCCGGAATAAAGATGTTATTCTCTATGTGCAACCGAATCAACGCTGGTGAAAGCAATGTAGTTTAATTAAAAAGCAAACTGACGCATCTCTGCATGCGCGCAGAAAACCACACCCGCGCGCCTCACACACCGCTCCTGCTGGACCCTGACGTGCTGCTCTTCTCTCGGTGCGAGTCCCGGTTGTTAACATGCACGCCAGAAAAAATACCCGCTGTTCACGTGCCGCTCATGCGTTGTGAAACCAACATTAACAGTCTTTTATGTGGAGGTGACGGCAGGCAGTGAGTTTTGCAAGTCGACAAAACTAAAGTTTAAACAATATGATTGTGATATTACTAAGCATGCCTCCTGAAATATATATTTTTTTGTATGAAGCACAAAGGTGGGATGCAGTTAGGGAGGAAAAACTTAATGAGTCTAATTCTGCCATGTGTCAGGTCTGAGACAATAGATAATTAAATTAATCTTTTTTTGTATTCTATAGGAATTGCATTCAAATGAAATCATTATCCATGCAAAAGATCTTTATAAATGATCTTAGCATATCACTCCAGTTGTGCCTTTACATTATTTTCCAGTTACATTTAGAATTAATTATTTAGAATAACAATTAACAATAATAATTGTATTTATTTATATATATATATATATATATATATTTTTTTTTTATTTTTATTTTATTTATTTATTTATTTTTTTTTAAGGGGGGGAAGTTAAAGGCCTATAATTTTGTTCTGTGTGGTCATGTGCAAGAAATAATGTTCCATGGTTACCAGATTCAAAACTATGTAGTGCTAAAAACCGAGGTTCTGCCTAGCCAACGACAAGGAATGAAGACGGAACTGGCCTGGGTAATCATCAACAAGCAAAACAACTGCATTCTGATAGTAAACTGCACCTGTATGGCAGGGTTTGTAAACTTACATTTTTACATTTCATTCTAAGCATTCAGTGTCCACAGTTTAATTAACCATATTTAACCTTTTTTTTGTTGCTGAAATCATTGCTGCTATCAAAAACAAGTAATGTGTATGATTTAGCATAGCGTGAACTTACCTGATATAAACTGAGAACTGCAGAGTCAAGCTTTTTTTATTTAGTCATTCAGCTCTTTTGATCAACAGCTCTTTTTGTCAACATAAAAAAATGTGTTTTGGTGTTTCGTGAACCTTTAAGTAAAGTTGCTTTTGAGTGACACAGGTCATAAATCCAAAACCAATCAACGAGTGCTTTCGGGGTAATTTTTGCGTCAGTGCTTTTTGGATAAGAAATTCATAAACACAAACAAAAAAGTCCAAGGCACTTGAAAAGTAAGTGAAAAAGTTAAAAAGCCTTTATTAGCATGGCTATTATTAAAAAAACAACAACAGCAACAGCCAGCTTTAATAAAGGATTTTTTACTTATTCACTTACTTTTTAAGTGCCTTGGGCTTCTGATTTTGTTGGTCATAATAGCAAATGTTTGTCTTTTTGCTAGGAATGTCTTAGAATTTTGTTGGAAAAAGTGGTCAATTTTTATAGTAATTTCAGACGTATTATGTAAAGGTTTAATTAATCAATTAACTCTCTTGTTAAATAAAAAAATATATTTGCACCAGTCTTGTAAAAGAGTTTATAAGATATATTTTCCCAACATTTTTAAACAATAGTTTTAGTAACTAATTTCTAATAACTATTTTTGTTTTTGTCTTTGCCATGGTGACAGAGCATATTATTTTACTAGTTATTTCGCAAGATACAAGTATTCAAGGTAAAGTGCAATTTAAAGGCTTAGGTTATTATGTTAAGGAAAAGATGGAAAGGTTATTGAAACCTGAAAATGACCACATTTCCCACTTCCATGGTAGTTTACTTTTATTTTTAATTTGGCCACAATATGAGAGAAATCATAAAATAATATTGCAGCTCCTATTCAGACTTTTTCTTATTTAGACCATTAAGATATTTTGCTTTTGCATAGATTCATTGTGCTGATTGCAGCCAGATTGAAACCGTCCTGTGCATTGTGATGAATATGGAAAAACTGCAGCAGGGGCGAGTCAAACATAGTCAGACTGTTTCATTGCCCCATCCCACCCTCCCCCCTTTCTAAACCCTATTTCTACTCCCTGGGCTAGATTTATTTGAATGACAATACTTTATGCTGTGCAATCACAGAGCTGCTTTTAGGTTTTATAAAAGACAGCGATAAACTGGATGCCAGTGTTGAGCAGTAGCCCTGCCAGTTGCCAACATGGCTATCGGAAAGGTAAGATGGCATCTCTACCTATATCATAGTCTAATGATTTAATCAACCAACTCAATAGCTGTTAGTTCAAATAATGCATGGAAGATTTACTGTATCTTTTATTTTCAATAGATCATCTTCTATGAGGACAGAAACTTTCAGGGGCGCTATCATGAGTGCAACAGCGACTCTGCAGACCTGCACCCCTACTTCACCCAATGCAACTCCATCAGGGTAGAAAGTGGATGCTTCATGGTGTATGAGCACCCAAATTATATGGGACAGCAGTTCTTCCTGCGGAGGGGTGACTATTCGGACTGCCAGCGTATGATTGGGTTTAGCAACAGCATCAGATCATGCCGTTTAATCCCCATGGTAAGTGGTTTATGGGAATATTACACTCTAATAAATGCTGGGTTGCTATAACCCATTGTTGGGTCAAATATAGACAAACCCAACCATCAGGTGTCATTTAAATTCAAGTAAAAATATATATTAAATGTTCATATTTGACAACTCAACATTTTTTAGAATGTAATCACCAATCACACATAGCTCATGAATTAAAGTAAATATCACATTAAAACAGTTTGATATCTTGCCACTTGCCAATGATAAATGCATTGCATGTTTTCTCGCAGTATAATGGCAACTACAGAATGAGGCTATATGACCAGGCTGATATGGGAGGTCAGATGATAGAAGTCACTGAAGACTGCCCTAACATCATGGATCGCTTCCATACATCTGACATCCATTCCTGTCAAGTGATGGACGGCCACTGGCTCCTATATGAGCAGCCCAACTACAGGGGACGAATGTATTACCTTGGACCAGGTGAATACAGGAAGTACAGCGACTGGGGAGGAATGGCCCCAAGAATTGGATCTCTCAGGAGAATAACCTCTTTTAACTAGATGACATCAACTGTGCAGCAACATAAGCACTGAATAAATACTCTTGACTGAAATTTCTGCGTGTCTGGTTATTTTTTGAGTTTTAAGTAATTTTATGTGAAATCAGTCATATAGAAAAAGACTTTTAAATGATCCAATCTATAACTAATTTTAAAGATAATTTATACACTTAACCAGCCAATTTATTAACATTTTTTGTTGCCCCTATGCTTACAAAGCTGGAAAACATTGACTGAAGAATTTGGTAAAGCAAAATTCACACAATTCAATTGGCTGAACAATGTGGTGCTCAATCTGGATTTACTGTCCTCATTGTAGTTAAGTCTATCAATGGCATGACAAAAGCAACCTTGCTATTTAAAGAGACTTTGACCACAGAGAAATTAGAGGACATTTTTTTAATCCACATTCATGTTATTGTTGGTACACAGGGCTGATCAATTACCAAATTCTTATAATTGTTTTTTTTTATTATTACAAGCCATATTGATGATTGGCTGCATTAAAATGTGAAGATGACTAAGAAGACAATCAAACTCAAAGAAGACAATCAAACTTGGATCATTCTGGATTTAGAGTGAAAGTAAGTCAGTTTTTAATTTAAACTAGTGGGTAAATGTACATTTCTGATCATTTGTTTTGCTTGTTCTTATTAAATATAATCCAGATAGCATATGTGTAAATATGTTTTTAAACAAATGTAACTTAAATAATTATATTTATTGTTTAAATATGATGTACCTGTCTACTACACTGTAAAAAATCCTGGTTTCCTTAAAATTTTAAGCTGAATCTAATTAATCTGAATCTTGTGAGTTCATATCTGAACATGAACTTATATCATGTTAAACTGACTTAAAACAGCTCGAGTAACTAATAAAATTAAGTTAGAACATGATTAACTTCATTAAGTTACAATGAACTAAAAAAGTGTGTAAAGTGTACTTTAGCTACATTATTTGTATATACAGCTATGGAACAAAATTAGAGACAACCTGAACATTCCACATTGGTATATTTATCAAGGATGGGTTTGAGTAAAATGCCAATATTTGTTTTATTCTGTAAAAGGCTATTAATATTTCTTGTGAATACAAAGTTTCCTTCTTTTTTTATTATTAAAAACCTCTTAAAACATTAATATTATGTTATCTTTTTTATTTTATTCAACTGTAACTTAGTTATTTTAACCAACTGTAATTTTCTGCTCTAAATGAGAGTGTTTTGATTTTAATATTAGGATTGTCATATATTCTTTAAAGAACGTAACAAATTTGATGTTTTACTCAAACTAACAAACTGGAAGATTAGAGAAATTAATTATTTAATAACTTTTCAGTGGTTTCTAGTATATTTTATTTATATATGCATATTTATATAATGTATAGCTAGGTTTGTCAATCATTTGTCAGTGTGTAACTAATGATACTATTTGAGGACATATACTGTAAATAAACTGTTGTTTATGATGTCACAAAAACATAAGTTTTTAAGGCACTTTAACATTAAAAGTGTCTAAACTAAGTAAAACTAAGTGGTAGTTTACTGGTATTTTTTAGTTTTACTGTAGTACTTCTGTCTTTTTAAATATTTTGGTTATTTACATTCACATGTACAAGACTGCGATATAATAACTAGTTTGCTTTAAATGTACAATTTCTTCATTTTAATAATGCTACATCCACATAATCAGTAAAAAAAGTGAAAATCACTGTCATTTTGATAAAGCAAAACCTTTTTGTATTTACAAGACACAAATTAAATAAAAAAATAGAATTACTTAGGGTATAAGCTGGTCCTTTAGCTTCTTGCTAATTTTAGGCTACTAGCCTAACTAGTAGCTGAACTATACTAGAGGTTTACCAGTGCTTTTTTAAAGCTTGAAGTTTGACATTTGAGTATCAGGGACAATACTCACACATAACAATTGTGTTTATTTCCTCCCAAAACACAGCTATGGCTATTATTCACTGTGCTGTATTTTCTTTTTTAAATTGTGTTCAGTGCAGTAAGTAAGTGCAGTTGAAAATCCTATTGAGAATGGGATTACAGTGACTGCTCCCTCTGTTGAACAACTTCTTTAATGCAAAAGGGAAGTTCTGTATTGTTCTGTGTGTATTGTGGAGTGAATGTGTGGCTGCCGTACTAGTCCTTTCCCTGGACTATGCAAGAAAAAACTCCAAACATGTAATTATATATCCTTTTTCAAGTAAAATCCATATTTTTCAACACAATATTGTGCTCTAACAAAAAGGTAAACATGTGCCAGTACCCTGACATATACCTGTGTTCATTTGAATGACAATAGTTTGTTTGTCAAGAGGAAGTATAAAAAGCTTGGGAAGCATATGGAATCTCTCCAACGGAGACCATGGGCAAGGTAGGATTTTTGGCACTACTTTCACAACATTTACTTTGAATTGCACCTCCCCTGTGTGTGTTTACCTTACTCTCCTACACACTGTCCTGAAATAAAATGATGATTCTGTTCACTTTTTCAGATTGTTTTTTACGAGGACAAAAATTTCCAAGGTCGTAGTTATGAGTGCAGCAATGACTGCACAGACCTACACATTTACTTTAGTCGCTGCAACTCCATTAGAGTAGAGAGTGGCTGTTTCATGATCTATGAACGTCCAAATTATATGGGCCACCAGTATTTTATGAAGCGAGGAGATTATTCCGACTACCAGAGATGGATGGGCTTCAGTAGCTCTATTCGATCCTGCCGAACAATTCCAATGGTGAGTATTGTATTGTATATGCTGCTACATACATGGATTTTTTAAAGCCAGTCTACTGATTTCTTATTTTTTTTGCGCCTTGATGTCAACAGTACAGGGGTCCATACAGACTGAGGATCTATGAGAAGGCTGACTATGGAGGGCATATGATGGAATTCATGGACGACTGCCCCTGTGTGTCTGATCGTTTCCACCATCGACATGTGTACTCCTGTAACGTGATGAATGGCTACTGGATCTTTTATGAATATCCCAACTACAAAGGGAGGCAGTACTTCCTGAAATCTGGGGAATACAGGAGATACCGGGACTGGTGTGCCACTTGTGCAACTGTGGGCTCTTTCAGACGAGTCACAGATTTCTAGCCATTCTTCTTGCACTTATTTCTATGAACTGTTAATTTCCTGTTTATAAGCATAGCTGTTTATAAACAGTAGGATTTTTCACTTATTGTGCCTGGATATAAAAAAAACTAAGAAGAATAAAATATTTGTAATAATAAAAGACTCTGATTTTGCTGTATTCACACCACTAGATCAACCTCTAATTATATATTTGTATGAAAGGTATGTTATACACCAGCATGCAGAGCATTTGTTTCCACAATTCTGACATCTAAACTGAAAATTGTATATAAACGTAGAAGAACATCCCAGAACTGTAATTATATAAAGAACTTATACAATTTTTTCTTCAAGTAAAAGTACTGATATCAATAGTTAGTTAAGAAAGTCTGAGCAGTGGAGCTAAAAAATTTGAGGACAACATGCAATCATGTTACTGGTTAGAATAGGGCTGTCCCCGACTAAAGATTTTCTTAGTCGACCAGCAGGCTAGTCATTCATTAAAGCCATAAGTAGGGGCAGACGGAATCTGCGGGCATTTTTTTGCAATTTCTGCACAGAATTTTATTAAAAATCTGTGGATTCATGCAAAATGATTTTGGGAGTATCATAACTAAAACCTTAATATATGAAATAAAAAGTAATGCCTTTTTAACTTTTATTTAATGTTTACAGTGCAAATCCAATAAGATCAACTTTATTTGTTAAACAAAGCAAGTCTCTCATATAACATATCTACTAATAGACAGAAAATATTACTTTACAAACTGTATTCTAAATAAATCATATTCATATTTTCATATTAGTCAATAATATTACTTAAATTAATAAAAAAACGGAATAAATCTAAATTTACACACATTTGCACAAGTAAATAAACCTAATGATGGACTAAAAATCTGCAGAAATCTGCAGAATTTTGCGCGTGCAGATTCCATGTGGGCCTAGCCATAAGTCATCTAATAGCCCACGTATTAAATTAATTTTATTTAATTAGCAAATATTAAGCAATAAGCACACATATATTAGGCAATGAAAGGCACATAAAAACGTTTTGATCTAAATAGTCAAAAAAAGTCTTTTCCATATTAAATTTTTGTGTAAGACAAAATATATAATTAAACTAAACACAACAAACAGCGAATCGAAAAGGTTTGAGAGAAATTATGTTGAAAAATGCAAACATAGTCAACCTGAAGGACAAGCATAATATGAAACACTGAATGAAAAAACTTAACAAAACACTGTTTATGAACAATAATAACTGCCACTAGGCCTTGGCATGAGCCTTCATATGAAACATCATATGAAAAATAAGTTTTAGTTTTAATAAGTTGTCAAACATAAAGCAATTTATATATTAAATGTATATTATTTATTATTATGAAAGATATGGGTATTTATTACTGACCGTCTCTATGTTTGTTTTACCTTCTCCTTTTTTTTATATTATAAGAAATCAACATAAATTTGTCCAAACATTGTTGGGAAGAAGTGAGCTCCATCTTATTCACAATACAGTATACAGTATTAAATTCACAATACAATATAATAAATGCGTCAATAATATTCACTGATTTATATAAAGTCAATCAAATAAACTTAAATGATTAAAAACTGCAACAAATATGTATTTAGACACAAACTACAAAACCAAATGTTAAACAATTATAGTATCAGTTTTGCTTAAGTTGCACACTAGTGTTGCAGGAGAGGGTAAATAGAAGTGGCCGCTTTAAGACTGCTATTTACAGGAGTTGTAGTCCATAACGAAGTGTATTGTGGGTAGTATAGTTTGACGCGCATGCTGGATGATGTGAGCTCACTGTGTGTTGTGCAGTTGAAGCAGAGGAAGAAAGTTTTATTCGGCTTTGTTTTTTGTTCACTCAAGTTGTTCCACCCGGAAGCTGTTTGCACTGTGAACCTGACAACACGAAAATAAGTAAAAGAAGGGCATGCAGTGATTACTTTTGTCCGTCTCATCCTTTGCACGAGCTGTTACTCTGCCGCTGGACATTACTAAAGCCGAGAAAGTAACACTAGTTTGATCATGTATAAATATCCTTATAACTATAATGTATAAATATTATTATAACTAGGCCTACAACATCCTGACAATCAAAAACAAAATGACATGATTTCATAAGCGATTAATCAATTAATCAGTTGTCCTCTGAGTGCACCAGACATGAATGACACTCCTCATAGAGCTTGAGAAGCATACAGTATTGTATGGTCTATTTAATTTGTAAAAATAAAGACTTGCAGGTTAAGGAAACAGCATAGGAGGAAGTTGCAGAGGGCCTTGGTGCAGATGAAAAGTTTTTTTTTAAGTATATTTGTATATAGAGAGAGATAGGTAACTAAATAGAATAAAGAGAGATAGATTGATCACTGCAGTAGCTGCCGAAGACCTGCCTGCTGCAGATGCAGCTGGTGTGAAAGGCAAATGCCTGCATGCTGCTTCTGCTCTCCATACGTGCTGCTCACGCACTGCTTTCGCTTGCGGTGTGAGACAGGCGTAACTCTCCTCTGCAGGCAACTCTGAATAATTTGCCGTTGAGGTAAGACTCCAATCAGCAGTGTGGGGTTTCAGTGATGCCCATTGAGAAGAGGGTGGACAGTACAGTCTGATGATTCACTGTATCAAAAGCTGCAGACAAGTCCAGTAAAAGCAAAATGGATGATTTAGAAACTGGTTTGGCAATCCACAGGGCTTCAGTGACTGAAAGTAGTGCTGTCTCAGTGGAATGTCCACATTTAAAGCCTGATTGGTTTTCATTCAGCAGGTTATTGTAAGACAAAAATGTGGAAATTTGATTAAAAACAACTCTTTTCACTGTTTTGCCAATGAAAGGAAGGAGAGAGACTGGTCTGTAATATTCAACCAATGAGGATTTTTATGGACAGTATTTCAAAGCGCAGCCTTGGGGAGCCTTGAGAACCAGAGAATTTCATCTCTGTTTCTCGTAAATGATGTTGTTCTGTTGGCTTTATCGAACATGGACCTTCAGCATGCACTGAAGCGATTTGCTGCCAAATGTGATGCGGCTGGGATGAGAATCAGTACCTCTAAGCTGATTGGAACATGAGATTGAACATGAAATTGACAGGCGGATTAGTGCAGCGGCAGCAGTAATGCTGTCGATGTACCGGTCCGTTGTGGTAAAGAAGAAGCTAAACCGAAAGGCAAAGCTCTTGATTTACCGGTCAATCTATGTTCCTACTCTTACCTGTATTCATGAGCTTTGGGTCATGACTGAAAGAACAAGATCTTGGATACAAGTGGCTGAAATGAGTTTCCTTGGCAGGGTGGCAGCCCTCTGTCACCCGTGAGGATCTCAGAGTAGAGCCACTGCTCCTCCACATCGAGAGAAGGCAGCTGAGGTGGCTCGGGCATCTGTTTCGGATGCCTCCTAGACACCTACCTAGGGAGGTGTTCCAGGTATGTCCCACTGGGAGTAGACCTTGGGGAAGACCCAGGACACGCTGGAGAGACTATGTCTCTTGGCTGGTCTAGGAACGCCTCGGGTTCCCCCCGGAGGAGCTGGAGAAAGTGTCTGGGGAGAAGGAAGTCTGGGGTTCTCTCCTAAGACTGCTGCTCCCACGACCCGGCCCTGGAAAAGCGGAAGAAAATGAATGAATGAATGAATGAATGAGGTGTTAAGTGATGTTTTTTGAGCAGAGTGAAGTGTTGATGCGTGTTAGGGCTGGCACAATGGCCGGGGAAATGTCCTGCGGAATGTGGATCCAGAGGGCAGGTTGTAGGATGGGCGGAGAGAAGTTTGAATACTTCTTCCTCCTTAAGGAGTGAGAAGGAGGAGAGCCAATTCTCAGCAGAGGGTGTTGTTTGATGGAGAACTGGGATGGATGAGTGGGGAAAAAGATCTGATTTGAGTGTTTTTTTGTGTAAAAAAGGAGGCCAAATCATCAGCTGACAGAGTTTTGATGTCCTGAATAATTTGCAAGTGTCTGAAGTGTTACTAATGGTGTTAGTGTAGCACAGGGTTTTGGCCCAATTGAGTTGGAAGGCAAATGATGACAGCTGGGCTTGGTACCTGTTAAGGTCAGCAGGGTCTTTTGATTTAGATCATGCTCTCTCTGTTGACCTGAGTGCTGTCAGATGTTCTCTCAGAAAATTAGCCAGGGGTTAGAGGAAGTAGGATGCATTGGTCTGGTGGAAACAGAACAGATCTCATCAAGCAGGATGGTAATGTGGAACAGAGTGTTTCTGTTGCAATATTAACATCAAGAAGTGAGGACTGAGTGTGTGATTGAATCAAAAGCTGATTGCCTGATATATGTGTGCTTGTGGTGGTAAGCTGGTTGAGGTTAAATGTTGTCACGAGAAAAGTATGTATGTCTTGAAGTCTGTAGCATAAGGTTTTTGTGCAAGTGAATGTTGAAGTCACCCAATCAGTGTTTCCAGATATAGCTGATTTTTTACAGCCTAAAGCTGTCCAAAAACTTGCTAAAATGCACAAAAATGCCCAAAATATTAGAATATTTTTTTATTGTTATTTATTTAAATCAAATTTAACCTAGTTACTTTAACTGTCATGATTTTTAACCACACAGCAACCAACACTAGCAGTCACAGAACCACAACATAACCAGATCACATCAAAACACTGCCCCCTCTCACCCACACACTGCACTTAATGTGTAGATTACACTACCTATTACAGTATGTTTTACTTTCAAAATGGGGTATAAATTAATACCATGGCGTTTTAAATTCTTTTGAACATAATTAGGTGGTGCGTGTTAATCAGACAATGCTTCTATGTTTGTTCTTGCTGTCATTTGTGGAAAAAATTATCAATAAACGTGTCATGATAAACCGATGTTAGTTTAACTGCAGGCGCTGCATAATGCGTGTGCACGCAAAGGGGAGTCAGATTTTGATACAATTTTTCTTCACCTCCACTTGCAGGGTGTGCAGACAAGACTAGAGTTTTTGCGGTGTATTCAAAAAATCAAATGTCATTGCACACTACCCCTAAAATGCACAGCCTTTCTGTGGTATGATAGCTCATGCTTAAACATGAATTGATTTTCTGGTTTTCACATGAAAGTGATGACGTGTGTTTCATTGTTTATTGTTTACAGTGGTACTTTTTTGAAAATTGTATGCATACATGATTAAAATGCTTATCCTGAATATTGGAACATTTAAAAAATATGTGAGTATGTCTGATTTATGTAACTGACAATTGTCAGTAACTGACAGCTGTGGATTTTTAATCTTGCACAAACTGATCATTTTTGCTTCATCAGATCTCAATAAATCCTCAGCCTCAGTAGCCACAGGTGCTGGTTTGGTCTTGTTTGAATATGTTTTTGTTTTAAATCTAGCAGCCATTTACTTGAAATATCACCTTAAATTTGCTTCAATAATATAATGCATCCAAATATTCACTAATAGATTGCTAACCACCTTTGCATTCATAACACTTAAATGTTTTTCCACATTTTTTTTTAAAGATTTTTCTAATTAGAGAAAAATCTGCATCACATTTTGCCTTTTTTATTTGAATACAGACGTTACACTACTTGCAATATAAAAAGAACATTCGCTCTGGATGTGACTAAAGATTTGCTTATACTGTAAAAGACAATGCACAAAGTGCTGCCAGAGATGTATGGATGAAAACTATTGTTTCAGTTTACGGGAACACTTCAGCAGAGTCATACTGCTCGATCATCAGCTTTTGCCATTTGAATAGCAACAAAATGCGCGCCCCTGCTTTATAAAGGCCATTAAAGTACAGCTGGTACAGTGAGCTGAAGCACTTGGAAAAACAGCAGACTACCACCATGGGCAAGGTAACAGTGCTGGAAATTAGTATGATTAATTAAATAACATTTAATAGAAAGCTTCAAGGTTATTTTGCAGGCATTTTTTATTTGCTTAACCTTTTTAATGCTGTCAATTCATGTAACATCAGTGAAATTTTTATTACCATCAACAGGTCATCTTCTACGA
>CAIGQZ010032266.1:5471038-5482065 GCA_903798205.1 Danio tinwini | reverse complement strand
GCACAAAAAGGTGGATTTATTTGTACATTATATAAGCTTAAACTTGAGCTCACCATGGGGATCATACGGCAGGACCTGATGCAGTTGTTCATTCCAAACATAGACATGTAATCAGCATACTCTCCCCTCCTAAAGAAATACCCATTACCCATGTAGTTGGTTTGGTCATACATCATCCAGCAGCCACTCTCCACTCTGCAAGAGTGACAGCGGTTCATGTAGGAGGAGAAGTCACCACAGTCGCCCATACACTCATAAGAGCGACCCTGAAAGTTCCTGTCCTCGTAGAAGACGACCTGAAAATTCAAGATTTAGTGATTTTACTTTTGTCTACTTTAATTTTTATTTGAATTCAACTTGTGAGCTGGAATAAAGTTTTACCTTTCCCATCATGGTTGCACTTGCTGATCTTCAGTGATTCCACAAAGGAGAAGCTGAAGCTGATTCTGGTTTATGACTGAATGCTGTCACCTGTGCTTTTATACAAGACCAAGACTAAAGGGTACAAGGCCTCTATTGTTGGACAGTTCCTGACAGTGCAAAATGCAAAAGAACTAGTTCTAGCTAAAGCTTAGCATCTAGATGTTAGCATTCAGTTTAGCCCTGAGTTTAGTTTAAAACAATCTTGTACACCAAAAGCCAATTCCAATCTAGTCAACTTTGTTGTTCCAGTTTATCATCTCTGCCTTGTACATTTGATTGTATATTTAATTCTTAGTTCATTGGTGTTTATTAGTTAGTTTCAATGTTTACTAGTTAGAAGGTAATCTTTTAAAGTTTTAGTACTTTGTTGTTCTAAGTCTTGTTACAGGTAGGTTTCATCCATCTATATAATAGTTTGGTGCACCATTCACTTTTTTTATTATATGAATTAAAATTTATTTTAGTACAGTTACAGATATTAAATTTATAATTTGCAGGGTTTCAAATTTGCCACAGTTTGCAGGGATTGTTCACAATTTAAACCATTCCCATTCAAGATAAATGTTTATAACGTGATAAATTACAGCAAAAATGTTTTGTTTCATCTCAGATCAATTTATAGAATGCTGTTTTGCTCTTTATACTTTGTGAGCACAGGGCCGATTCACACTGCGATTTTTAACAATCCTAAAGCATTGTATCATGTCAGACTGCTTAAACACTGTAAGAAACAGGTGTCAAACTTACTACCTTGACGGCCACAGCTTGAGACAGTTTAGCTTCAACCTTAAATAAAAACAACTGATCAAACCAATGAGCTTGTTTGAAACCTACTTGGAGCTTGGTAATGCCTAATTCACATTTCAGGATTTTAAGCCTCATTTGACCCCTACTTGCAAGTTAACAAGGTCACCAACAAATTAGGTGTGATCGGGGGAAAATCTGCGGGTGCTATACACTCAGTGCCTTTAACTGCCGAACAACACATCAAACACCTCCCAGATGAAAATCCAATATCTAGCATGCTAAATATTCCAGACCAGTCAGCCGACTTAACATCATTTGGGGTTAGATATAATAATGAGCTGAAGCCAATTATGTCACTTACTTCATTGTCCTTTTACACAGACCCAAGTGCATATTAAAGTCACATCTATCCTCTGAACCTTGCAGATATATAAGTGATCGATCCGCTGACACATCAGCTGATTGACAAGGATTTCAGACACTCTCTTGAACACTTTCAGAGATTTCAAATGCTGTGTATCAATGATGTCATCATCACTCAAAAAGCCAATAGTTTTTCAGCTCTTTCTGGTGACTCTACCCTCAACATTTAATTGGCTGTGGTTTGGGGGCTGGATAGAGCTGTTGGATGAATTGTTGTCAGATCGTGTAGTGTGTGAACACCTCTCTTGTGGATCATTTATGTAGTGTCACATACAGTATTCTGAACACTACAGTGATTTAAAGACAAAAGTCACGTAGTGTGAACTAGGCTTAAGTGTATGGAACCTGGGTTGTAACTAAACTGTGCAGTACTGTGGCACTCCAGGATCTAAGTTTGACACCCCTGCTATTTGACTCAGCTGTCATAATGTCAGACTGAATGATAATTAAGACACGCCAAACACAGACCAACAAGAAAACTCATCCATCCGTGACACTTTCACTATCCTATTCACAATCCTCTCACTATCCTAATTCAGAAGAACTGTAATTTAACCCTTTGGGTTTTTTTATTTATGTGTGATTTTTAATTGTATTTATAAGACAAACACAGACTTGAAAACGGTAAAGGATCTTTATTTGTATATATTCATAATTACAATAAAAACATATTTTTGGTCTGTTCACTCTGAGCCATAAAAAGAGGCCAGAATAAAATAGATGAAAAGACAATGACAATAGGCAATTGTCCGCAAGGCCTGACCATATGCGATCATTACCACCTAGGTTGGAACGTGATTGGTGTCACCATGCGCACATATAAGGGAAATGGTGGCTTTTTCTTCTCTTCTTGAGGATACCAATATATTGGCAGATATTGGATTCCCATTTATGGTTACTTTCCTCATAGGTTTCGGGAGAGAGTTGGAGTTAGAATGTGATCTCATTTATTTGTCTGTGTATGGTGAATGGTCTTATGTAATGGGGACTCAGAATAGATACTTATGGCCTGTTTCCACTGAGTGGTACGGTATGGGTCGGTAAGGGTCACCAACGTCACTCTCATTTTCTTTCTCATACGACGTCATTCTTAGGATAAGTTAAAGTTAAGTTGAACAGGTCATTCACATATCAAATGAGAAGCACAAAACAGCTGCTTTATACACAAATACTGGTGTATAAATGTTCATTACTAACTTTTCTATAAATATATGTTGTGATTATAACTGCAGATCAATGATCATGTAAAATAGCCTACTGTAACATCTGCAATTATATAAAATAAATAAATAAATGCAACATTTGAACACATACAGCCCCTTTGAGTCTCCAATATGTTACCAATTACAGAAAAACTACACACAGTATACGTTTAGTCCTTATTTGGGGTCGAAAACAACATGCAACATATAGCCCAGTCAGTGGAAACCTCTCATCTGCATCTTTAATCTTCACCAGCACATAGAACCTCTTGTTAGAAAGTAATTCCGTCATTCCAAGTTTAAAGTAATCCAAAAGGCGATGATAAACATGGCAGTTTGTTCATGGTTTAGGCTGGAATCATTTGCTCCTTTGTTTTTTTTCTGGCTTCTCTTTGGTTTTCTGAAAGGAGCGGATGTCAGAAGTGCTTCAATAATCATGTGCACGTTATTGTGATCAGCTCAAGAATTTTGTTATTTCATATATAGACGCGCGGCAAGGATCGCGAGCTCTCTGGAGAAAGTGAAATCGCTTGCGCTTTAGACGGCCTAGTAAACAACAACAGGACAACAGGTTTATCCTCTTGGCCTTGTGGCTGTTCATCAAGATGACAGCAAGTTTTTTTTTTAGCTAAGGTCAACCATGGCTCTTTTTTATATGTATATAGTATTACGATGTAATGTCTTGGCTGTGTTTTAAAAAATGGCACTTCCTTTGTTTTCATTGTCCTGCTTGTATACATGCTAGTCACGTTTGTCTGTAAACCAATAGCATTCAGCTGTGCATCTAGCTCTGCCTTTTTGGTAATCTTTTGTTATGCTAGGTACCTTTTCAAAAGGGTACCCAAAAAGTGGTATTGTACTGTTCGCTTTTAGGTACCTTTTGACAGTGAAAACGGCCATAAAAGCGCACCAAAGCGTATAGTACCACTCAGTGGAAATGGGCCATTAACATTCAAAGAAAGACAAAACGTCTTTGTCTCCATATTTCTCCCTATAGTGGTGGAACATTTTTTGCTTTCTTTTTTGCAATACCCCCCGCTACAGCCATTTAATCATATTTCCAGATTTTTCCAAGTTCCAAATGCTAGAGCAATTCAGTCATAGCCAAGTTGATCATGGCTTTAATGCAATATGTATGAAAGGAAGGAGAGCTATGGTTTACTCGTGGTTTACACAGTCCATCACCTCCTGCACTACTTAGGGTGAATACTACAATCAAGACTATATCAGATCTTGAACTCTCTGGATACTCTCTGGTATTGGATACCGACTGTCCTGGAAAGTATATTTTGTTTGCTTGCTGAATCAAAAAATACATAATAGTCAGGGGTACAAGTAGAAGAAATAAGCACAAATGTCATAACAAAATCAAACATTTCAAGAGCCCCAAAATCACCTTAGACCCCAGAGGGTTAAATTCATCAGTAGTTTGCGGTCGAATCTAACTGTCCTTATTTGTTTGTTTTGAGGCCTGGTCTCTAGTCAGACCTTTCTCCATTTAGCAGCAGATGCGTTTATTCAAAGCGACTTACAAGTAAAGATAAAATGATAAGTCTAAGTTACTAAATCTACAATTAAAATTATTATTATTTGTTTTCACCCTCAAAGCATACGGAGAGGAGAGAGTGTGTTCTATAGGTGGTTTGTCAAAAACATGGGAATGATAAGAAAATGCCTGGTGCATAAAAAGAAGAGTCTCTGTATGCACCAGACACTTCCTTATCACTGCTCCATGTTTCTGTGATCAGATTTATATATATCCTAATAGAGTTGTAAACAAGGTCTAAGTAGTTTTTGCTTTAAACGCTTCTGATGCGTTTTAGAATCTGAACTGGTTACTGAACACTGCGATTTTTACCAACTTACGATTTCAGAGGCCAATTTTTTTCTACCCCATGATAACACAATCCATTACACGTATCAGACCCCCTAGTTTTTCACAATTCCGTGATCGCTGAATTCAATGCATAATCAACAAATAGTCACATTTTTGTGATCCTGCAAAATTCCAAATTAAATAATTGTTTAATTATTTAATTATTTGCAAAATAATCACAAAATTCCAAACCATTCATTTCAGTTTGCAATTTATTGTTTTACATGACTTATAGACATGCATACCTAGCACACGTGATATATTTGAATGTCCCTTGAAAAAATCACGCCTCACCTGCTCCCTCACAATTATTACATTGCATGGAATGGGGGCTGGGGGAGTTTTCAGCTTGTGCAGTAAGCAGACGTAGATAAAGCGCGGGTGATTTACACGTGAAGTCAATGCAAAGATGAGATATAGATATCCTGTGGCGCGAATTGGCCGTTTTGTGTGTTTGATGCGCTTCAGAGTGCAAAATAAAGTTGTGAGCAAACAGAGCAATGGAACAGACAGGTGGAGAGGAGATTGGTTCAAGGGTGATGGCTGCTGGACGTGACTGAATTGAAGGACATTATTTGTGCTTTACATGTATGGCTGGTATTATGATGTGTGTGAAATCGATAAATTATTTCGTTTAACTCTTTCCCTGCAGTTAACGAGAGAAAATGCTTCCCTGCAATTGATAAGTTTTACGGCAATCCGTGTTTTTAGGTGTATTACGGTAGGAGAAGCACTAACGCATATCCTATGTGTGACGATGTCAGATGCTCTGGGGAGTAAAATCTGAGAAAAAGTAAGATTGTGGATAAAAATAAGAGTTATACAAGCTTTCTTTGGCTTAAACCAGGGGTGTCAAACTCAGGTACTGGAGGGCCGCAGGCCTGCACAGTTTAGTTCCAGCCCTGCTTTAACACACCTATTTGCAGGTATTAAACAAAACGAAAGCACTCAATTAGTACGATCAGGTGTGTTTAATTAGGGTTGGAACTAAGCTGTGCAGGGCTGTGGCCCTCCAGAACCTGAGTTTGACACCCCTGGTTTAAGCCAAAGGAAGCTTGACACCCCTGGCTTAACCCTCAAGGGTCAAAGACCGTGTAAACGCGTTCTGACAAGTCTTCATCTCATAACGCTGAAATGAACTTAAATTTCACTTTCAATTTTGATCATACAGACAAGATCAATGCATCAATCAATTTGATTAGGTGTCTAGTTTTTATTGTGTACACTCACAATGACAACAAACGTGTGCTTTTGCAAAATTAGGAAAAAAAACAGTGTAGGCAATCTGTCTTTTTTCTCTCCGTGAACTGTTTTCATAAACGTGTCAGTAAAAAGCCCTGAAACTCCGCCAAAACTTAACACACAGACATGAGACACATATCTATAGAAAGCTTGAAGTGTCTACTTTTAAATGTAGTGAGTGTATGTTGAAAACAAATATTGTTTAACAAAGTATTCAGTATGAAACCAGTGGTATGTCTAGTTTCTCAGTCTGAGCACATTAGAGGTAATGCGGCCACGCCCACGAGGCTTTGTTATTACAATCGTGTGCACAAGATGCACGCAACAGGCAGACTGTATCAGGAAAAGCACGTCATTAAAATGAACTGAAACTCAGCAAATATTCAACAAAGAGGCATGAGAGATATATCTATGGAAAGCTTGATATGTCTACTTTTGCATTAACCAATTCAAGTCGAAAAAACAAATAATCTCTTTTCACGTAATCCGTAAAAAATTATGGACTGGTACGGATTTTCATGTCGCCTCATTACAGCGAACGTGATCCCGCTCGCAGTGAGCGCGCAGTTCATATGAAAACAAACTGAGGTGAGCCAGGTAACAACACGCTTCCTGAGACATGGCATCAAATGACAAGGTTTATTATAGTTACTTACACAAGGGAAGAAGCACAGCATTGAACAGCGACACTCTTCATATTTACATGGTTGATTTTGCCCTGAATGTGTCTTCTGTAAACAATTTCATCTGTATATTCAAGTGCATGCCTTAAGTTATATGCAAAGTGTATTTATGAGTAACTTTATCAGGAGATTTGCTATATGTAAGTTTACATAGTTTTATACAGTGTACTTACAAGTGTATCTCGAGTTATTCTGTGTAATAGTTAAATATATTTTAAATAAACTGCAAAAAAAGAAAAATAGGAAACTTTATTTTTTCCTCAGATTCTTTCTTGAAACTCTTGCCTGGTCACATACCTGTGTGATGGCTCATTATGCAGCTCATTATGCAGGTCTTTGTCTTCTCAGGTGTGACTCACGGCATTAGTAATGATAGTTCATGCCTTCTCGCATAGACCATTTTCACTCAAAAAGTGTTAAAAATGTAAATGAAAATGTAATTCAAAATTTTGAGTAAAATTTTTTTGTTTTTTAAGTAAACAAGATGATTCTCACATCATTTTGAAGTAAAAACACTAGGCTACAAGATTCAGTTCTCAAAAGTCTTGTGAACAAATGTTCTCTATGTGTTTCACGGCCTTGTTTCAGTGACTTCAAAATTTTTGTTTTTCACTATCCACGCATAAACATTTCTTTCTCAAAAACACAAACACATACAAACATACTGCTTAGGTATTATTGTAGCCTAGCTTGTGCAGTTTACAGTGTTATCACACTTTAGCCTTTAATATTTTTTTAAGATACTGAAAACAACACAAATGTCAGTGCATGTCAGAACTTCTCCACAGCCCCAAAACAGCCTTAGACCCCTGAGGGTTAAACCCTACTGTTTTAGATCTTGTATTGACAAGAGACCAAAAATAAAGAAGCTTTATTTTTATGATTTGTGTCACTGTCATTGTGTCAGACTGCACATCTAACATAGGCTACCTAATATGGTAAATACATATATTTTTTACATTTATATATTTGTTTTAATCACTAAATTGTCCGCAAATTTCTGGGAATTACCGCAAAAAAAAAGCACAAAAAATTTTGAAAAACTAGGGGGTCTGACTTATGAACTGGATAAGTAGGCATAGAGCAAGTGGTCTTTTGTGACTGTTTTACTACACATTCACATGAGTGTCAAAACTTCCAAAGCATTCCAGAGAATGTTTTGACTAATTTTGGAAGCTGTCAAAATTGGACAAACTCAAACTTTTTTAACGTCAGTATTTAGTGTTATTTACTTGGACATTTTAACATTTACCCATTTAGCCAATAGTACCTGGTTGCAGATTTGCAAATGTGGTCTCAAACATGGATGTCACTGTCTGAGGTTGCATGTCTAAGACTGCATTTCTGAGGTCACATGTCTGAGACTACATGTCTAAGGTCTGGATGCAGACCAGATGCACATCCAAGCTGAGACTACATGCATGCTTTTAACGTCTACAGCTAACCCTGCCCTTACCACTACCAATCACAGTAAGGGAAGGGTTAACTGTAGACATTAAAAGGATGCATGCAGTCCTAGCTTGGATGTGCACCCAGTCTGCACCCAGACCCTTCTATGCAGCAGACTAGTAGGCATAAAGTGGTCTTTTGTGGCCCATTTTCTACACATTCACATGAGTGTCAAGACTTCCAAAGCATTCCAGAGGAAGCTGTCAAAATTGGAAAAACTCAGAACTTTTCTCAGACATGCTCCTTCAGATATGAATGCCACTGTGAGGGGTAGCAGTAAAGATTAGTTGTAGACATTAAAAGCATGCATGTAGTCACAGCTTGCACCTGGTCCTGGCCTCAGACATGCTCCCTCAGACAAAAGTCTCAGTTTACCCTCTTAGTGAACACCAGCCCACAGTCTTTAGGTGTTTTATAGTTCTCTGCATTTCCACTGCATTATATGCCCTTACTACATCATGTCTCATCATATCAAGGTCTACAGACAATTCCTTGGACTTTGGGGTTTGTGTTCTGACATTAGTGATGGCCAATTTGCAAACAAATCATTCTTTTTATCTTTTTCTAAGTGAACCAGTCAAACCAGTTCACCAAATCAAATTGAATTGTTTGTAATGGTTCACATCTCCAGTAAGAACTTAAGCACAATTGATTAAGCTGCAATACAGGAAAACTAAGGTCTTAAATGAGAGGACCTGACAAAATGTATCTTATCTTATTTCATAACCGAAAATCAGGTATTGACTATTCCTTTAAACCAAGCAACTTAGCAGTACTGACACTTTAAATGTGCCATACACTGCATTGGTTTAAGTTAAATTGTTCTCTGATATCATGGCTCCGGCAAGTTAAAAAAATCTCCTAAAATGGTTAATGCTTATTTATTACTCCGTAAAACACAGCTAGAATCAGAAGGTCCATTATTGGCCATATGGTTTTGTCGTGAACAAGTTTCGCTCTGACGTGCAGCTTTTAAAGACAGACACACAAACAGAGCATGATGTACGCTGAACACATACAAATATAAACCCATCACAGTAATGTTAACCTATTTTGCTCACCAGATCTGTTGTAGATAAAGGCTAAATCATAATTAAATTTGACGAAAGAGAGTGATAGAGATGTATCGCATAGTTTTTTTTTTTAAGCTATATTGTCAAAGAAAACAGCCAGGACTTAGTATCAACCTCTGCATGAACATATGACAGTTGAGCTGAGTGATTTGGTACAGGTGTTTGTTGAAACATACACATCAAATTAACAAAAGATGCTATTAAACATATGCATCTTCAGAGTGGAGATGAATAAATGTATAATCTGAAAAATTAGCATTTTACGTTCTGAAGTGATTTTGAACATGTCTCGTGCTATATGTCTCGTGCTACTTAAGAGTCTGTGTTCTCTTGACGGGGCTGCTTGTCAGGTGTGGATGAATGACCTAAAGTAGGCATATATGCAAATGATGAGGGCATGGTTTATTATGTGCTGTTTGCAGAAGGACTTTCAAGACAATCTTTAATTTTGTATAGACATAAATTTATTTATACAGAACCTAGTACCAGGAGTGCATGATACGCCTCATGCTCATGAATCTCATGCCACCAAAATTGCTGAAGCTCCTGTACTCTCCAGGCCCGAAGTGCCACATCCTGCCTCTGTAGTTGGCGTGCTCATACATAAGCCAGTGGCCGTCCATCACATGGCAGGACTGGCAGTGAGACATGCGGTAACGGTCCATGGTGTTGTCACAGTCATCCATCATCTCGTACATCTGACCCATGAAGTTGTCCCTCTCGTAGATCCTCATTCTGTAGGATCCCCTGTACTGTAGTGGAAAAAAGCCAGTGGTTTAAAATATGAGAGATTTTTAAATTCAAAATAATTTTAAATTTAATATAATTTTACTTGGTGGTGGTATTGAGCTCACCATAGGGATCATACGGCAGGACCTGATACAGTTGTTCATTCCAAACATAGACATGTAATCAGCATACTCTCCCCTTCTGAAGAAATATCCACTTCCCATGTAGTTGGGCTGATCGTACATCATCCAGCAACCACTGTCCACTCTGCAAGAGTGACAGCGGTTCATGTAGGAGGAGAAGTCACCACAGTCGCCCATACACTCATAAGAGCGACCCTGGAAGTTCCTGTCCTCGTAGAAGATGATCTGAAAATTCAAAGTAACGCTTTTAGTAATTTACATTTATTCTGTTGTTCATATTCATTTAAGTTAAACTTTCTAAATGCTAGATGGCATAAAGTTTACCTTGCCCATCATGTTTGCGGTGGCTGATCCTCAGTGTTTCCACAAAGGGGAAGCTGAAGCTGATTCTAGTTGTTGACTGACTGCTGTCACCCATACCTTTATACTAGACCAAGACTAAAGACTACACAGAGCTTATTGTTAGTCAAATCCTGACTGTGCAAGTTGGCATAGAGCAGGGATTCTCAACTGGTAGGCCGCGGCCCGCTAGTGGGCCTCAGCTATCCTGCAGGTGGGCCGTGAGATTAACTTAGCTTAAAATGTACTTGATTATTGTACTATAATTATTTGATTTCATCATTAAATAAGTTTTATATAAAAATGATCTTTATATATATATATATATATATATATATATTAGGGCTGTCAATTGATTAAAAAATTAACTAATTAATCACACTTTTTTTGTAATTAATCATGATTAATCACGAAAGTAATTAATCATGATTAAACATGATTAATCACGAATCCCCCCCCAAAAAAGATATCCAAAATACAGGCATTGCAAATATGGAGATTGGAAAAGTATAATAATAATAAAGTATTGAATACAAACAATTGTGCTCATTGTATTGCGAGTTGAGAACATTAATTAAAAATTAGAAACAATTTAGCTTTGTCCTTCTTAACATTTATCCATTTGCTAAGTCCAGTCTATTGACATTATTGACACACACACACACACACACACACACACACACACACACACACACACA
>CAIGQZ010032266.1:5431145-5455149 GCA_903798205.1 Danio tinwini | reverse complement strand
ATATTTATATATATAGTATAGAATTTTCCGGTATGGAAAACGTAAATAAAAAAAGAAAGTAGTGATTTCCAAATATACATTGACTTGTATTTCATTGCAGACAATATGAGCACAAAATATTTCACGTTTTGTCTGGTCAACTTCATTTGATTTGTAAATATACATCCTTTCCTGCCATCAGACCTGCAACACATTCCAAAACAAGTTGGGACAGGAGCAGTTTAGGGCTAGTAATCAGGTGAATTGGTTAAATAATAATGTGATTTAAAACAGGTGATGTCAACAGGTGATTGTAATTATGATTTGGTACAAAAGCAGCATCCAAGAAATGTCCAGTACTTTAGAAGCCAAGATGGGCAGAGGATTGCCAGTTTGCCCACAAATACTTGAGAAAATTATTAAAAGGTTTACAAACAATGTTCTGGAAAGAAAGATATGAAGACATTTGCATATGCTCTTTCAACAGTGCAAAACATTATTTAAAGATTCAAGGAATCAAAAGCTAAGCTGAACAACCATGATTTCCGTCCCTTTAGGTGGCACTGCATCTACAATCGTCATTCATCTTTAAGCGATATCACCACATGGGCTCAGAATTACAAATCTGTCAAGTACCACAACACATAGTTACATCCACAAATAACAGTTAAAACTGTACTGTGCCAAAAGGAAGCCCTATGTTAACTGTGTCCAGAAGCGCTGTCGACTTCTCTGGGCTCTGAGGCATCTGGGATGGACCATCACACAGTGGTAATGTGGTCAGTGGTCAGATTTAAAGTTTTTTTTTTTTTTTGAGAAATGGACGCTGTGTGCTCTGGACCAAAGAAGAAAAGGATCATCCAGACTGTTACCAGCAGCAAGAGCAAAAATCAGGGTCTGTCATGGTATTGGGTTGTGTCAGCGCCCTTGGCAAAGATAAATTGTACTTCTGTGATGGGCACCATTAACGCTAAAAAGTACATAGAGATTTTGGAGCACAATATGCTGCCTTTTTTTTCAATGGAAGCCCAGGCATATTTTAACAAGACCGTGCAAAATCACATTTTGCACACATTACAAAGTCCTGGCTGCGGAGTAAAAGGATACAGGTACTTGACTGGCCTGCCTGCAGTCACAACCTGTTTCCAATAGAGAATGTGTGGCACATTTTGAGGCACAAATGTGACAAAGACCCAGTACTGTTGCCCACCGTAAGATTTGTTTGCAGGAAGAATTGGACAAAATTAAACCTCCTTCACTTGGTGTCTTCGTTCCCTAAATGTCTTTTAAGTGTTTTAAAAAGAAATGGCAACATTACAAAGTGGTAAATGTGTTACTGTTCCATGTTTTTTTAAATGTGTTGCAAGAACCAAAACTGGAATACATGTTTATTTAGAAAAACAGACAAACAATAAAAATCAAGTGTAACACATTAAGTAATGTTTGTTGCAATGTCTGCAATGAAATACAAGTCAAAGTGATTTTGATTGCTGATTTAAGGTCATACTCGTCATTTACCTTGTTTTATGTTTGGTTCTGCCTTTTTGTTTTACTTCCATAACTCATTAATAAAAACCAAAGCAATTAGTAGCTACTTCTACATGTATAGACACCTACAGTATAATTTCTCGATTAGACTAAAGCAGAAAAAGCACATGCAATCTGTATGTTTTGTTTTGTTTGTGTGTGTGTGTGTGTGTGTGTGTGTGTGTGTGTGTGTGTGTTTGTGTGCGTTTTATTGTTATTGTACAAAATCTAAAATTATATTAAATGTCCCATGTTTGGTGCTTGGGGGCACATTACAAAAAGGGAAGTTTGTGGTGTGGGCTGCAGTCAGCATCAGAAAGGGGCTTAATCTGAGTAGATGTTCAGTTTCATGGTGGATCCTCTGGTTCAGTGCAGGTGAATTATTTTGGGGTCTACCACTTTTATTTTGTCTCATAACTCTCAGGATTTGTTAAGACATTTAAAATGTGTTAATGCATCCAACCTTGATAGCTTTCTTGTGCAGTTCATCAATCCTGCCATGCACAAAGAAAGTCTTTTTGCTTTTGCCTTCAAGAGTACATAGCGGTGCGATTATGTTTTATACTTGCTGGAGACGGCCTGGCGCATCTAATTTAGTATAATTTAGTCATTATAATGTGGGAACAACTTCATAAGGTCCTTCATTTTATCTATACAGACAAAAGTAAGCAGATGCCTGAGACTTGGTTGAGCACTGTTTGCATATTGCTTTGTTTAACTACATTTCAAGAATGAACGGTTGAGTTAACACAACCATTCCTGATTCAGCATCAAAGAAGGAAGGGGTCAGTAGCAGCTTATTAGCATTTACAAAAGTATAAAGTGAAAATGCTCACTGTGGCCTGATGTGTTTTTACAGGTTAAAATTACTTTTTTTTTTTTTTTTACACAACCGTTGAGAAATTTAACCAAAGTTAGTTTTATACTTGTCATAAAGACCCTAAAGAATTATCAACTTGGGCATGCAATGGGCATTTAAGCATATGTCAGCAAAGTTAACTGAAATTTGCATCTCTGAGGGTTTCGTTCATACTTGTATTCTCTCCTATTCTCGTTCTAAAGAAAAAAAAAACTATAATCTATTCTATATCCATGTCCTATAAGCTCATAATTACAATGAAAATGTGAACTGAAAAGTTATGTAAATTTGTCTGCAAGTGATAACCAAATGATAGATTAACAGAGATTCCAAGTTGTTTGAAGAAGGTTATCCATAAATTAGACATACAATCTCCTCTGGTAAAACATTGCTGGCATGTGCTTAACATAAAGACCTTTTATCAACTCATATTTTCTACTGTTTTTCCCTTTCAACCAAAAATGCAGCTGAGCAAGTACCATTCTCCTGGCAACTGCTAAACTCAGAATGGTCTATCAAATATCCAGACAGAGGAGTATGTTGCATATGATGATATGAGCCTTGGATGCAGCTGCTCAGTCTGTATCTATTGACTAAAATGGCCATTTCTGTGCACTGTGTTGCAGTGTTGCAGTACACACTGATCCAATTCTATGATTTTACATGGCCTACTACTTTGTGGCTGAGTTGCTATTGTTTTTTGTTGCATTCAACCCTGAATTTTAAGTACTGAGAAAATTGAATACATTTATTGCATAGTTTGCAACTTGTTACAGTACAATGCTTGAATTCATTGAGCTCACGAGAGCAGCTCATTCTTTCACAAATGTTTATAGAAGCAGTAAGCATGCCTAGGTTCTGCTCTTTTTGGTTGTGTTGTGAACGAAGGGTTTTCACTTAATATGACAGCACTTTTCTAAAAATGCACAGCTGTGAGCATATGGAAGAGCTTCTGTGGTGTGTGAGACTCTTTGTACATGTCTGTTGTACTGTTAACTGCTTTCACAAAAAATGTTCTCTCTATAAAAAATGTTGGCACAATATACAACAAATTTCCTCCAATATTTAGGTTGAAATTGATGTTCAGTGCCTTGCCATGCTGTTGCATAAAGTAAACTATGTCTCCATTGAAAACATCTGCAAAATAATGTTTTGGTGGACACACAGCCTTTAGATCATGGGTCTCAAACTCAATTCCTGGAGGGCTGCAGCTCTGCGCAATTGTGCTCCAACCCTAATCAAACACACCTGATGCAACTAATCAAGGAGTTAGAGACTCTTTTGAACAACTTGATTATTTGGATCAGCTGTAATTGATTAGGGTTGTAGCTGCGGCTCTTCAGGAATTGAGTTTGAGACCCATCCTTTAGACTCGTTCAGTTCCCATTTGGTGAATACAATGATTACCAGATTTTTTGGTCAGAGAAGTTGTTCAAGTTGGATGTAAGTTACAATATGAAAGAAAATACTTTTGTTTATACTTTTAATAACTTTTGTTTACTTATTCACACCTCTTTCCCACATTTCATTATAAAATAGTTGTGAAAATTTGCACACATTATCAAAGATAATACAGAACATCCTTTTTATTGTATTGACATCATAGCTTAATTAAAACAATTTATTGACCTGAATAAAGAAAATTGTTCTAATGTAGATTAATAAATACATACTGAAGTTTGAGTTGTATTTTTATGTTTATATCTTCCCCTCATCAATGATTCCTAAGTAATATCTAGTCCACTATGTGTTTGTAAATAGTTTTGGGAAGTTGTGATCTAAATAAAGATAGTAAAATCTAAAGTTCTATACTACTACTACATACTCACACAGTTGCAAAAAATGTCATGCAATGTCATGCCTATTGAAAATCTAGGAGAATCATTCAGACTTTTCTTATTAGTGGCATTATTGATATTCAAGACTCAAGATTCAAGATTAATGTTGTAGAGAAAATATTTTATTAATATAAACCCTAGTACCAGGAGTCCATGATACGCCTCATGCTCATGAATCTCATGCCACCATAATTGCTGAAGTTTCTGTACTCTCCAGGCCCAAAGTACCACATCCTGCCTCTGTAGTTGGCGTGCTCATACATGAGCCAGTTGCCATCCATCACATGGCAGGACTGGCAGTGAGACATGCGGTAACGGTCCTGGATGCTTTCACAGTCATCCATCATCTCGTACATCTGACCCATGAAGTTGTCCCTCTCGTAGATCCTCATTCTGTAGGATCCCCTGTGCTGTATAAAAAAAAATCATAAGTTTTGGATTGCGTTTTTGACTATATGATTGTTGGAAAACAAATCAACTTAAATGAAATGTTTCAGATTGAAATAATCCTCTCCAAATTACATCACAATATTAATAGAGCTCACCATGGGGATCATACGGCAGGACCTGATCCAGCTGTTCATTCCAAACATGGACATGTAATCAGCATACTCTCCCCTCCTGAAGAAATACCCATTACCCATGTAGTTGGTTTGGTCATACATCATCCAGCAACCACTCTCCACTCTGCAAGAGTGACAGCGGTTCATGTAGGAGGAGAAGTCACCACAGTCACTCATGCACTCATAAGAGCGACCCTGGAAATTTCTTTCCTCATAAAAGGTGACCTGAAAAGTAAACATGGATTCATATTGTTTTTTTTTTTTTCATTCATTTTCCAAAAAATGTATCTTTGAAAAGGTGAGATGAAATTAAGTTTACCTTGCTCATCATGGTTGCGCTGGCTGATCCTCAGTTGTTCCACAAAGGAGAAGCTGAAGCTGATTCTGCTTGTTGACTGACTGCTGTCATCTGTGCTTTTATACAAGACCAAGACTAAAGACTACAGGGCCTCTATTGTTAGTCAAATCCTGACTGTGCAAGTTGGTATAGAGGCCGTTTGTAAGCGTAGGCATTAGTACTGTATAACTAACCTCCAGTTATTGGTGTTAATCTGGCACTTGGTAGTAAAGTCCTTAATTATCTGACTAATCCTATTTAACTGGCTGCTTAACTTTATATTGTGATGTCAATCTGTGTCATTATTTGAGCACAAAATGCTGGCACTCTATTAAACAAATAACCCAGATAGTATGAAGTAATTGCCCACAACTTAGTAGTGCTGTGGCATCCTCAGCTTAGCCTGGAATCGGCCAAGTGTGCTCTGCTGCTTACTCTGGCACTTGTAAATTGTGGCTTTTGTCTTAAATCTCTAGGCCAATTCCTTATTGCATGTAGGCTATGGATGTGACAACCCATCCTCTCTGATAGCTGTTTGCCCAAAAAAGAAGAATCAATTTTGGCACCTGTGATCAAGTTTTTCTCAAGTTGTGATCTGCTTAGAATTTTACCCCACACAGCCAGTCAAAAACACTTGAATAAAAGGACGTATTTAAAATTAGCTTGGACAATCTAAAAATTGAAATATTCTGCTCTAAAAAATCATTTATGCAGTGTGCTTGCATTTATTATATTCAGCCAATCAATCCATAAGGTCAATACTATAAGCAAATTCTTCACTTAAGTCAACATAAAGCTGCTCACTTGTTGGTTTTGCGGTAACCTTAAGCATGCCCGTGATTCACATTAAATTAATGAGTGGTAAATTTTGGTACTTGACAGTGCATCTGGGCAGCCCATGTAAAAAAAAAAAAGCATTGCACACCTTTTAGTGAGTTTGTCACAAGCTTCTCTCTAAAACAGAGGACAGTTACTGTATATCTGTTATTTACATACTTTATTTGAAGTGTGTGCATGGTCCATGTGCAATATGTGTGTAGTGCGGAGGCAAGAATTGGCCATTGTGCTTCAAACAGCAGTTTGAAGTTCATTATCTGATGTCCATTTGATCCTCAGATTTCATGTGTCATTTTTTAAATGGTAATACTTGTTAACATTGCACATAAAAAAAACTTGCTAATGACATCAACAGCTAAGGAAAATGTGTAAATGATAAGTGTTATCCATATCACTGTGTTTTTGAGTAAATTAGTTTTTAAAATGTTTTTACAATGGACAGTTTTTAAGGAAAATAAATTCGTGCCATGTGGTATGGTGACCCATACTGAGAATGTGTGCTCTATATTTAACCCATCTGAGTACACACACACAGCAGTGAACAAACACACATACACATAGCAGTGGGCAGCCATTGCTGCTGCACAGAGGAAGCAGTTGGGGGATTGGTGCCTTGCTCAAGGGACTCACTTCAGCTGTGGTACTGAGGGTGGTAAGAGTGCTGATTATTTACTCCCAAATCCTACAATCTCTGCCAATCAAAGCAAGTACAAGTCCAACTATCTGACCATTAGGCCATGGCTGCCCTTAAACTGAAATATAAAACATATTATACTTATATTATGCATATATTTGACATTATTATATTTTGTGTCAATCATTGTTCATTTTGACACAATACCTGCTGCTTTCTATGTATGGTTCCTTAGCAGCAGTGCATCGATTGTTTTCACAAGTCTGTTTTTGCTTTACTGCATAATGCACATTTTTTCTTATTAACTTAAACACAATAATATAATGCTAGGTTAGATACATTTTTGATTTTGCTAAAAACATTTTAATGCCCTTATTGATCTTTTGTCTTTTTTCCACTTTGTTTTATATTTAAATCTTTAGATTTAGATCATTTTGGAGAGTAGAAGGAAGATTTATTTTTAATAAATGAATAAAATATTGACTTGGAAAAGTTTTGACTTATTTTATTTTCACAAAAATAATTGTCTGTGTTATTACACAATGTGAAGAACCAAAAACGGTACTGCTGTGTACTGGTGTCAGTAAAAATGTATACAGTATCCAACAGTATACTGTTGTGCTGCTCTATATTGACTGAAACACTGAAAGATAAAGGCTAAAGGGATGACTCTTTACTGCTGTGACCAAACGGATTAAATGGCTAGATTTGGGGCATGTTGTGTGTAAAACTTGGAATTTGAAACATTGGCCTCTGTAGATGTTCTGACTAGTTTCAATTGTCATTTTATGTGTGTTTTGATGAAGGATTGACATTATCTGTTATTTTTTGTACAGTTTTGGGAACTGTATACTGCTTAATCTTGTAAAAGAGATTTTTAATATTAATGTGTATTTTCCTGCTAAAATAAAGGCTATAATAAAATGTATTATTATTAAATGACGAAGGTGATGAAAGTGAATTATTGTGGTTTTTTTTTTTTTTTTTGGTCCAATGAGAAACATGTTCCTTTTTTTTAACTGAGTAAAGATTTAACCCAAAATATGCAAAAAAGTCAGTGAAAGGAGGAGGAAGTGGCCTGTGTTAGGGGATGTTTTCTGCAGCAGGAGTCGGGCTTCGTATGCAGCCTTGTGTGAAAGGTAATGCAATTTGACTTAACAGATCTAAACATAATGCCTCAAAATGACACTCTTCAATGACTTAGTTTCAATTGTGGACAAACTGGTCAAACGTTTTAGACCTGTAAGATTTGTTGTTTTTGAAAGAAACCCCTTTCACTCAACAAGCCTGTATTTATTTGCTCCAATGTACAGCAAAAATACAATTTTAAATTAATAAAACGTACTATTATTAACAATTTACTATTAAAAATAGTTTACACAGTTACAGGTTATACCAATATTCAGGTATATATTAATGTTTGTATATTTCTCCACAAGTGACTTCCAGGTATTATCTAATCCACATAAGACATGCTTACAAATAGATTTGGGAGCTAAAAACTTGCCATACTAATTATAATACCCACTAAACTGTACATCTGCATACTGTCACCCAGCATATGACAGTGTTATGTGACATCATGCATGCTGAAGAATTCAGACTTGGGAAATCATTCAGAGAATTTTCAAGAGTTCACACTTAGCTTGATGAGTTTGGCATGTTGTCCTGGGAGAGAGCCCTGAGCTCGGAATATCCACGCTCCTTACATTTTTAACAGGAGAGTGGGGAGTCTGAGCTCAGGTAGGTCTCGAGAGCTTCCTGATATATAGCTATGAAAGAGGGGAAGGAGTAGGGGTGGATGGGGTAATTCTTTAAAATGAAAATGACTAAGGTAAGGAAATCCAGCTATTTATGTGTTTGAATTCATCTGATTGGTATATCATGTGGGACCCGCCGTGGTCAATTATAAGCATGTCGAAATTAGTTTATATAAAAACTTCACTTAAATCTACATGTGAAATGTGTTGGCATTTTTTAACACTTGTTGTAAAGGGGGTAGCAGGGATTTAACTATTAGTGGCAATAATGATTTTCAAGACATTGTTTATTGTTGTAGAGACATTATTTTATTACTATAAACCCTAGTACCAAGAGTGCATGATACGCCTCATGCTCATGAATCTCATGCCACCATAATTGCTGAAGTTCCTGTACTGTCCAGGCCCGAAGTACCACATCCTGCCTCTGTAGTTGGGCTGGTCATAAAAGAGCCAGTGGCCATCCATCACATGACAGGACTGGCAGTGAGACATGCGGTAACGGTCCATGATGTTGTCACAGTCATCCATCATCTCGTACATCTGACCCATGAAGTTGTCCCTCTCGTAGATCCTCATCCTGTAGGATCCCCTGTACTTTAATGGAGCAGAAGTCTGTTACTTTAAAAATACACATAAATAGATTTTTTGGTTGTTATCTTAAGTTTAAAATGAACTTACCATGGGGATCATACGGCAGGACCTGATGCAGTTGCTCATTCCAAACATAGACATGTAATCAGCATACTCTCCCCTCCTGAAGAAATATCCACTTCCCATGTAGTTGGACTGATCGTACATCATCCAACAGCCACTGTCCACTCTGCAAGAGTGACAATGGCTCATGTAGGAGGAGAAATCACCACAGTCGCCCATACACTCATAAGAGCGACCCTGGAAGTTCCTGTCCTCGTAGAAGACAACCTGAAAATTATAATGTTAAATTATAGTGATTCGATTTTTTTCTCTGTTCATTGTCATTTGAAAAAAAGTTTGACTAGACTTAAGTTTACCTTGCCCATCATGTTTGCGGTGACTGATCCTTAGTGGTGCCACAAGGGAGACAGTGAAGCTGATTCTGGTTGTTTGCTAACTGCTGTCACCTGTCCCTTTATACAAGACCAAGACTAAAGACTACAGGGCCTCTGTTGTTAGTTGATTCCTGACTGTGCAAGTTGCCAAAGAGGCTGTTTGTAAGCGTAGTATCTAGATCCTTGTACTTCATACTTGTCTTTATGTGCCTACAATAGAGATCATGGTTTTTACCAATAGTTTTGTTTACAAAAACCTAGAATTTACAAGACACAATGTAATTTACAGTATAAATAATTTAGTAAAATCTCTATATATTTATATATATATATATATATATATAATATTTTCAACCAATTGATTAAAGAAATTTGATAATTCAGTGATCATTTCACTTTAAAATTAATTGTGTGACAGAATAAATTGACTATCAGCACTTACTGGAAAATACAATTGATGTGACTAAATTGATCTGAACACAGACACATAAAGAGTCAAGCACACCTTTGTGACGTTTTTTGAAATGTTAGATACAAGTGAACCATACCTGTCATCTCTAAGGCATTTGCTGCTTTATATTCAGCTTACTAATACTGCTCACTATTGCTACTATTGCTCACTGATTACAAAACAGTTTTTCACACTGTAAATAAGCACATTTTTGTATTATAAGAAACATTTTATTTTACACAAAACTGATTACTATTGTTCATCACATTATGAACAAGTTTACAAAGATATTCACACTGTAAACACTGAATATGTTTGCCTGTAGCATTCATTGTGTTGTCTACAGTATAAACATTCATATTACCTTCATATGATATTACTAGATATTGTATTTATACTATTATATACTGTATAATGAAAAGCTACCAACATACCAAAATATTATTTCAACCTGTATTTCATACATATCAATCTAATAAATACAGAGTTCTTTCATGAAACTCTTATTAGGCACAGGCTAAAATCTAAAGTATAATTTTAATTTGAATCAATAATATGCTGTTGTCTGCATGCTGCTGATTATTGGTTGCTCTTGCTTTAGCAGCCAATGAGCTTACTCCCCATCATTATAAGTACTCGTGTTGTTGCTAGCGTTGTGCAGCGCGTTTTCACATGAGCCAATTGAGAACATCCCAACAAGACAACTGAACATAAGTGATGATACTATTTTACTTAATCATGTGCTGCTGGTATGCTTATAAGGTCATGAAACCCCCCTTTTCAGTTCAAGTCTACATGATGGGCGTGGAGTGGGCATGGCCGGAGGAGGAGGGGCATGGCCTGCAAAGCAAGAGAAAAAAAGGGGGACAAACAGCAGTCAGTTGGCTCACCAACTTAGCCTAAAAAAATCTATTGAATGCCATGTTACATATACAATAGTGTAACCAGGGATGTGACACTGATAACAGGGGTGCAGATCCAAATGCAGGGTTTTATTGACAGGATGTTCAGGCAAGCAATGATCACCACAGGAGCAAACAGATTTATGAGGGCAATCCAGAGTCGTAGTCGAAATAGCAGGCAAATGGTCAGAAGGCAGGCAGCAAACAGAATTAAACAAATAAGCAAGGTAAGGATCAAAAACACGGCAAAACAAGACAAAGGAAAATGCGTTGTTGTGTCACTAAAACAGTAGACAAGACTTAGCAACAGTGTTTGTGTTTGTGCTCCTTATGTAGTGCATTAATCAGTCCTTGAGCAGCTTCAGCTGTGGGAGTGTAATCAGTCATGATCTGGAACCGGTTGTGTGTGTGTGTGTTGTATGACTGGGTGTTGTAGTCCAAAACATGGCGGATTTGTAGTCCATATGAATGTGAGTGTGTTTACCAGCAATCTCTGGTTGTAGATTGCTGGTGATCATGACAGATGGGCTATTCGTAATTTCATATAATATATACACATAACCACAATTTGTTGTATTATTATAAAGATAATCGTGTTTATACACTCACCAGCCACTTTATTAGATACACCTCTCCAACTGCTCGTTAACGCAAATTTCTAATCAGCCAATCACATGGCAGCAACTCAATGCATTTAGGCATGTAGTCATGGTCAAGACGATCTGCTGCAGTTCAAACTGAATATCAAAATTAGGAAGAAAGGTGATTTAAAGGGCACCTATGGTGAAAAATCTACTTTTCAAGCTGTTTGGACAGACATATGTGTATGTATGGTGTATAGACCATCATATTGGGGTGATATAAACACACTCAGTCTTTTTTTTTCAATTTAACAACATAAAAACAATGGACCAATTGAATCGGTTTTCAGACCGACCACAACTTGACGTAGGAGTGCGGTTCCCCCGCCCACCGAATTGATTGACAGCTGCCTATTAACATGTCTCCGTAGTAACGTGTGTAATCATATCAGACAGACACAGGACCAGGACGTGAGCAAACTAAGCAACCATAAATAAAAGTCTGTTCAGTTAGCTAGGATCATCAATCATCATCAAATGTGATCAAGAGTGAGTTTTACAAGTTTAAAATGTTTTAAAACAGTGCATGTGTGTAATAAATTAAAGCCATTTACTTCATCAACACAGCCGCGTGTCAGAACAATCATAAAAGAAGCTTCAATCCCGGTTTGTGGACGTTAAATCAGGTTTATTTTGTACATTAACATAACAGACATCCATACAGCAGAGGATATTAACCTGTATTCTGTCACATTTGCGTGCAAAAACAGTGCAAAGCTAAACGCGCGCTGTCTGTGTGTGCCTGTCAGCGCTGTGTGTGTGTGTGTGTGTGTGTGTGTGTGTGTGTGTATTTGTGTGTGTGCGTGAACTTTGTAACGACATTGTGTGTGACTCATCCTGCAACTCCACAACATGCATGAAATACTCATTGGTAAAGTTCTTACTTGTTGTTTTTCCTCACAAATGTTACTTGAGATCTTATTCCTTCGTGTTTGTCTGTTATCTGACGCAGCCGAGGGAGCCGCTGCCAGGCACGTGGAAACGGTGGGCGTGAAGGACTAGCCTTAAAGACGCAGTACACAAAAACAGCTAGCTTCTGCTAAATGCTACAAAAAAGGAACTTATGACAGGTATAATAAAAAATCTGATGGGTGTTTTTAGATGAAACTTTACAGACACATTCTGGAGACACAAAAGACTTATATTAAATCTGGAAAAAGTGGTAACCTATGTGCCCTTTAAGTGACTTTGAATGTGGCATGGTTTTTTGATGCCAAACAGGCTTGTCTGAGTAATTCAGAAACTGCTGATCTGCTGGAATTTTCACGCACAACCATCTCTAGGGCCAGACTGGTTCGAGCTGATAGAAAGGCAACAGTAATGCCACGTTCAGACTGCATGATTTTAACCCCAGAACCCCAAAACTCGCCGACAGGTTTTGAGAAATCGCAGACAAATGCCTGAAATCACAGGCAAATCGGTGCTGGTGCACGTGAGTGACAATCACACAGTGTGAACTATCAAAGACGTGATCTGAAAGAATCGCCAATGATTACTAAATATCTGGAGCTGTCTGCGATTCAAATCATGCCATGTGAAATGAGTTTTTACTGAAAATAACATCGGCGATCACCTACACCCAATGAGAGAGCAGCATCCATTAGTGTGGTTACCTGCAGGCCAGCAGGTGGTTGGCAGAGAAGTTAAAAGTGCTCATTTTCAGTTATTTTGACCCAAGAAATGGAGGAAAAACTAGCAGAAATTTTGCAGGAGCACCCGTGTCTGTTTGAGGTGTTATGTGAGCAAAATCACGACCAGGTAGAAAAAAAAGTTAAGCAGAAATTACTAATTCCCTTTAAACCCAGGTGAGCAAATATGTGCATTTTCTACCCCGTTAAAGGCTTCTTTCTCATCATGTAGTTATACTATATATAGATATACTACGTGTTTTTGGTTGTGTGACGTAGTTTGGACAAAGTTGTCAGCGATTCTTCCTATTTTAAAGTCATACAGTGTGAAACCCCCTGTCGTCGATCCATCTTGCAGTGTAAACAAAGCAGTGACAAAACGCTAGCTTAGATAGTCAGTGTGAAAACCTCTGTGACACAACTACTTTGAAAATCATGCAGTCTGAACTCGGCATAACTCAAATAACCACAAGTTACAACAGAGATATGCAGAAGAGCAACTCTGAATGTACAACACTTCCAACCTTGAGGTGAATGGGCTAAAGCAGCAGGAGACCACACCAGGTGACACTCCTGTCAGCTAAGAACACGAAACTGAAGCTACAATTCGCACAGGCTCAACAAAACTAGAAAATAGAAGATTGGAAAAATGTTGCCTGGTCTGATGAGTCTCGATTTCTGCTACGACATTCAAAAAGTAGGGTCAGAATTTAGCAATAACAACATGAAAGCATGCATCCATCCTACTTTTTATCAACGGTTCAGGCTGGAGGTGGTGGTGTAATGGTGTGGGGGATATTTCCTGGCCTATTAGTAGCAATTGAACATCGTGTCAACGCCACAGCTTACCTGAGTATTGTTGCTGACCATGTCCATCCCTTGATGACCACAGTGTACCCATCTTCTGATGGCTACTTCCAGCAGGATAAAGCGCAATGTCATAAAGCGCAAATCATCTCAGACCACCAGAACTCAATCCAATAGAGCATGTTTTGGGTAGGGGTGGAACTAGAGATTCTAGAGAGAGATTATAGATATTGAGATAGAGACTGCTATGCCATCATAAATAGTGAAAATAACCCATGGAAAAAGGTTTTAAGACCAAGCGGAATCCTTCGCTTCGGTGTGACTTAAGCTAATCAGTTTTGGCCAATGCAAACATTCAGAGTCCAACGTTTAGCTGTGCAAGTGAAAACACAATCTGACATAAGAAAAATCTTATTTCACTACTGTATTGTTTTAAAATATAAAAAAACATTTTACAAGTAAATTTTATTCTAAATATTTAAATATTTTTTTTTATTGAAATGGCTAAATTCTGACTAAGGAATGTTGAATGTACTGGCCAGTTTGATATTTGCCTTATAAATGACAGTTGGCTATCAGTTTTTAATTTAAAACTTTAACAGATTCCTATTTTTTTCACATTTCTTTATTCTAAATCTTTATGAAATTTTTGGTTCATCAAAAGTGTGGTTATGATGACCATCCGACAAGCTACTTCAGCTAAAAATTGTGCTTAAAATGTCACTAAAATGCAGTATTAAATCTCATAATTAAATCAAAAATGAGGCGAATAACTGCAATAAAAATCCACTTTTCAAGAAAAAAAGAACCACTACTTTCACTAGGCTGGCTACAGGCCGACCATTCATAACCACCTAAATACAGCTTGGCAGGTCTGTCCATAAGGATCATCGGAAAGCATGTGCTCTCATGAATAAATAAGAAGCAATGTCTTATAGGATAAGAAAACTCAGCTTGTGAATAATAATCAGAAACCAACGCATCATCGCTCCACAGGCAGATGAGCGATACGTCACTGATTTTGATCCCGCAATAATGATTTTAAACTCAGAAGATGAAATTAGCTGACAAAAGCTCACAATTATCCAGGTTTATCCACAATCAAAACTAACAAGAGCTAACATTATCTTAATCGATGCTCAACAAAATCTGTTAAAATCTCAAAAAAGTACTCAAGGGTTTCTTAAATCTTTCATTTTTTAAGAAAGAGTTTGTGCATTTTAATTTAAGCCTAATGCATATAACTAGTACCCAAACATAAGCAACAGTGTTGTAAAAACTTGAGAAGTGATTTAAATTTAATTTAGTGCTTTAACTAGTTATAGGGTGTTTAAACTTTGATCCATTCAGCCATTTCAATGGTAAAGTACTGTCTTTTTAATACATTCTGCACCATATTTTGTGACTTGAATGCATATTGAAAATGTTTTTATTGGTTTGTTTGGTCTTCATGTTTTCCAGCTGTGTTTAGGCGGTTAGATGCAGTGGTGTGATGTAACAAATTACAAATGACTGTAATTGATAGGTAATAGATTTCCTCAGGAATTGTACTTTACCAAGTAGTTTTAAAAATGTACTTTTATGTTTCCTTGAATACATTTCTAGTGCTGTATCTGTACTTTTATTTCACTGCTTTCCTTTAACCTGCAATCACTACATTGTTTAATTGTCTATAGGGATTGGCTAAAGTAGAACAATCTGTCCTATGATTCTCGTCCAATTAAATTATCCATAGAAAAATTGCATCATACAAAACAACCTCAAGACACAGAAGACACAAAATTGTTCCATGCAATGCCAGAGAGACTTTTTTAGGCTGCATGTCACTGATGAGAAGATGATGATGCTTACTGTATGATGACTGAAATCATCAAATGGTCTTAAACAAAAATTAAATGCCCTACAGAATATTTCGTTTTCACACACATGCTCAAATCTAAACACATCAACCTTTCACATTTAAATACTTACTACTCTTGAGTACTATTAAAGGGGCTACTTTTTACTCATACTTCGAGTAATATTTGCAACATATATTTTTATATATACCATTACCATTATAAATCTCTGAGAGAGTTGTCATGACTAAAATATAAAGTTATGTCATGAAAATATTTGGCACGCAGGCTAATCTAATCTGCTCCTACTACATCATCAACTACATGACAAAAACAAAATGATCAATGTTGTTTATCCTAGCAGTGTGCAATGTGCTTTTGAATCCTTCACTTAATGTATGGTTTTTGGACTTTTGCAGGTGATTTTCATGCATTCCATTCGAGAACTTGTTAGTAATACTACATCTCTGTCAGTAATACTACATCCCTGATCAATGACACAAGATTGATCATTTATTCAGTTGTATTGTTTATTGCAGTGTATTGTTTTATGGTAGAGGCACAACTCATCATGTCATCACTCCACCAACAGTTCAGTGGCAGTCATTGATTTCAATCCCACCCTAATGACGATTTTAATGCATTTTTTATTTTATTTTAACTTAATTGATGTTCAACACACATAGATCTGTTAAAATCTCAAAAAAAAAAGCCTAAGCTGAACTACCATGATCTCTGATTCCTCAGGCGGCACTGCATCAAGAACCGTAGTTCATCTATGACCTATATCACAACATGGGCTCAGGACTTGGCAAACCTTTATCAAGTACCACAAAACGTAGTTACATCCACAATTGCCAGTTAAAATCATACTGTGCCAAAAGGAAGCCTTATGTTAACAGTGTCCTGAAGCTCTGTCTACTTCTCCGGGCTCGAAGGCATCTGGGATGGACCATCACACAGTGAAAACTTGTACTGTGGTCAGATGAATCAGTATTTTTTTTATCAGTAAATGGACGCTGTGTGCTCCGGACCAAAGAAAAAAAAAATTTACCACCAAGTCCAAAAGCCAGGGTCTGTCATGGTCAAGTGCTTTTGGCAAAGGTATCTTGCACTTCTGTGATGGCACCATTAATACTGAAAAGTACATAGGAATTTTGGAGCACAATATGCTGCCTTTAAGAAGACATCTTTTCCTGGGACATTCATAGGATTGTCATTTGCTCCACATCTTAATTTTCTTTAACCATACCAGTTACCAGGTAACAGATTTTTATTGTGAGGTGATAATTTTTTCTTTTTTTTTTACATGGAAATCACAAAAGCTATTGCTCATTCTTTCTATTGAATTTTCTCAGTTTAAATGAGTAGAGGCTACCACCAGGAATGACTTAATGACTCCTTTAATGACATTTAGTGTCTCCTTTATTGGCATTAATGCATTTCTAAAACATTGTTAAATGCTGTACAGAATTTTTTTTATTCATATTAAGCCTAGTACCAGGAGTCCATGATACGCCTCATGCTCATGAATCTCATGCCACCATAATTGCTGAAGTTCCTGTACTGTCCAGGCCCAAAGTACCACATCCTGCCTCTGTAGTTGGCGTGCTCATACATGAGCCAGTGGCCGTCCATCACATGACAGGACTGGCAGTGAGACATGCGGTAACGGTCCATGACGTTGTCACAGTCATCCATCATCTCGTACATCTGACCCATGAAGTTGTCCCTCTCGTAGATCCTCATCCTGTAGGATCCCCTGTGCTGAAGTTCGAAAAAATATTTAGAAAGTGTCAGAAAGCACATGTACATGCTCTTTTATAACTATCCTGTGACTTTTTTTTTTTTTTAGAGCTGAAGGATATAAAACATTTCTAAATGGCTGAATGCTTAAGTTGTTTCAGAAATAAAATTTTCTCCTCCAAATTGCATTAAAATATTTTTTGAGCTCACCATGGGGATCATACGGCAGGATCTGATCCAATTGTTCATTCCAAACATGGACATGTAATCAGCATACTCTCCCCTCCTGAAGAAATACCCATTTCCCATGTAGTTGGTTTGGTCGTACATCATCCAGCAGCCTCTCTCTACTCTGCAAGAGTGACAGCGGTTCATGTAAGAGGAGAAGTCACCACAGTCTCCCATGCACTCATAAGAGCGACCCTGGAAGTTCCTGTCCTCGTAGAAGATAACCTAAAAATCAAAAGTTAAGTTAGCGATTTTATTCTTTTCTTTTTTTTTTTTTATTAAACTTTAAACGTATTAGCTGCACGTGTTAACTTGCCTTGCTGTTCATGGTTGAACTGGATGTCCCTCAGTGGTTCCACAAAGGAGAAGCTGAAGCTGATTTTGCTTGTTGACTGACTGCTGTCACCTTTGCTTTTATATAAGACCAAGACTAAAAACTACAGGGCCTCTATTGTTAGTCAGATCCTGACTGTGCAAGTTAACATAAAGGCTGTTTAGAAGCAAAGTATCTAGATCATAGTACTTTGAAGTTTCTTGGGGTTTCTTTTTTGGTTGCCATAATAGAGTTCATGGTTCACTTTTTGTTTTTGTTTTTGCATCAGTCAAATTAGAATAGAATGTATGAAGTATGGGAAATGAAAAATAAATTGTCAATAAAAAATAATCATTAACTATATAACTTACATAAATAGAAATTCATCAAGATTTTATAGAACAGATGATTAATAATTACTAATTCATAATTTAGTAATTTCATAAATTCATTAATAATTACTAATTCATTTTTTTGTCAAGTGATTAAACAAATTATTCAGCTATTTTACAATGGCTGACACTCATTTTCTATAAATCAGCATTTTTATTTAAATGTTGCCTCTGAGAACAGAGTAGGTTATTGGAAAGCAGGGGTTTATAAAGAACAAATTTCAAATTAATTCAACAAGTTGTTTGAGATCTTTTAAAAAATAAGTTGATTTTAAATGTACATTTTGAGAAAAGGAATGCTTGAACACAGTGTTCATGTCATGACTGCCCTTTTTTTGTTTGTTTTGGTGGTAAAAATTACAGGATGGGGCGTAGTATAATGCATATTTGGCTCTATTTTAATTATCTAAGCACAATGCCTAAAACGGATGGCAAAGCACCAAGGGCTTGTTTGAATCCATTTTTGGTATTTCAAAGACATAAAAAAAACTGGACACCGGTGCATAGTCTAAAAGGGTTGTTAAGTTATGGGTGTGTTTTGAGCATTATGTGCATTAAACAAATCAGAGTCTTATCTTCCATTCCCTTTAAGATTCATTTGTGTCATATGGCGCATGTGCTATTTATGTGGTGGACTTTGTAAATGGAAAAAACCTAATTATCTACATGCTACCATTAATCCCTGGTTGATCCCTGGTTGACCCTTGCCTGCTGACCATTCTCGTAATAAAGCTGCATGTGGAACTCCATCTCTGTTGGATTCTCTACAAAATACTAAGCCACATATGTTCCAGCAGCTATGGATCCATCAATTCAATTGATGTGAGTTTGCCTAGTTAATCAGACTGTAGAAGACTATGTTTATAAATACATTTATCTGGCACATCTAACATCATAACAGACACCAGCTCACAAGATGGCTTCCTGTTTCAGGTCTCTTCCTGTCAACATTCCTATCATAGTTTCTGTTTCTAAATTGCCATCGCCTGAGCTACAAGAGTGGCCACCACCACCTGACTTGCCAGAGCTGCTGACAACATCAAAGCTATGATTGCCAGATCCTTTTGAATTCCCCAAATGGCAGGCCACCAGATCGAGTGGCAAATCCTTCTAAATTCCCTGAAGGGTGGAACCAGATCCTCCTGAATTACCCAAATGGTGGGTGCCAGAGACACCTAAGTTCCATGAATGGCTGTCAGAGCCTTGTGACTTCTCAGTGCCACATGAGCTCCATTTATGGCTGTCGTCACCACCAGAGCTACAAATGCAAGAGCTGTCAATCTGTTTTCTAGTCCAAAGTCTCCTGACCCATCGGAGTTGTGTAACCAATCAATGCCTCCTGAACCTAAGTCTCCTGATGCACTGGGGAGGTCTGATCCGCCAGTGCCTCCTGACCCCAAGCTTTCTGACCCACTGGAGTTGTCTGATCAACCAGTGCCTCCTGATCCAGACCCTTTTTACCCTCTGGGGTTGTTTAATGCACCAGTGCTTCCTTATCAAGAGCCTTCTGACCCACTGTCTGACCGCTCTCTGGAAGCCTCATAACAGAGAGGGGGGCTCTGTTATGATCACCTGCAGTGTTGCCCACACAGGCTGCTGAAGAACAATCCTTGTCATTCTACCAAACTGCAAATCCCATCATGCCCTGCACTCACACACCAGTTCAGCCTGTTATATTGACCACTCTCTGGATTATCTACATGCTATCATCAGTCTCTGGTTGACCTCTGCCTGCTGACCATTCTCCTAATAAAGCTGCATGGAACACCATCTGTTGCCATGCCCTTATCATTACAGTTATATCCAAACACACTTCTTATTCCTATGCCTCCTTTGGTGATCCCGACAGGTGGACAAATCTAAACAAAAATTATTAAAACAAATATAAATATGCATATAATAAACATATATAATATCCTTTCATTTTATTTTTTTATATAAATATATTTGTGCATTGCTGTACATCTCTGTATGTGAATTAAACAATGTGTACATGTGTATTCGACTCGCAGAGGCACATAACTAACATGCTCTTTAAATAATAAAAACTCTGTGCTATTGACTTTAAACCATTTTTTGTTAGTCAGTGGTGCGGTCTATTCCAATTGCTTCAAAATAGCAATACGCCAACAACACACCATAACACACCTCCTTTTCAGACCAGCACGCCGATAAGTCCACAGAGTGGCACAAATCCATTTGCTATTTAAACAATATGGCACAAGCGTAAAAATAATACCTGTGCCTTCTGAAAATAGCAAAATAACCAATAGCAAAATAACGATGCCATATTGCACTGGGTGTATGATAGGACTATTTGTCTTTTACTAACCTTTGTATAAGTACCATGTTAGATCTCAACATATCAAAAATATATAGTCAGCAATCATAATCAGTTAAAACATCAACATGATCTGAAAAGTTTCTTACAGTTACGTTTTGCAACCCAAATGAAGCATGTTTTACTTACTATTTAAATTCCAATATGATTGAAGTTTTGCCAGATTCTCTCATTTAAGTCCTTGGTTTACCTGCACTCCAGCATTAATCAGTTTTCCAGGTTTGGTTCAGATGACACTGTGCTGCTGTATCATTCACAGCAGGCTGTCATGTACTGTTTGTGTTATGTTTACCTCCTGTTCAATCACACATGTGCAGTATTCTCAGTTCACCAGTTCTCAAATCTGATCTCAGTGTACTGTCCTTGTAACTAAAGAACTCAGATAATTGGTTTATTTCAAGCCAGAGGGGTTATCAGGCATGTTAAAAAGTAAGTAATTTGGCGATAAGCGTTAAAGAACGATTTGTGTAAAGTAAAAAGAACGATTTGTGATCAGCCATTACTAGTAGTTACTATGTACGCCTCTAGTTGTGGCCTTTACATTGGTTTGCATTCCAGTTTAAGCAAGAATTTGCAAACAACTGGTGGAACCCTACCTTGGTTAATCACACTATCTTTGTGTTAATCAGCAGATCATTATTAGCAGATTATTTGCAGGTGTCAACAATGTAGACAGACAACAAAAAGAGAGAGAGAGAGAAAGAGAGAGAGAGAGAGAGAGAGAGAGAGAGAGAGAGAGAGAGAGAGAGAGAGAGAGAGAGAGAGAGAGAAAGAGAGAGAGAGAACAACACCAACATACAAACACTGAAAAGCAGAACCAGCAAAAAAAAAATAGACATACATTACAGGATGTAACACCTATAATAAATAAATGTTATGATATTTTACTTAATTTGTTACTCAAGAAGAAAAAAAGGGGGAAAAATCTCACACTCTCCTTTCAGTCTGCTTTCTGTTTTAAATCCGGCTTTGAGTCCATTTGGTGTGTTCACAAGCAGCTTTTTGGTTCAGATGGAACCAGACGTGAGCAGTTTGTTTTGTCTGCAGTAGATGTTTGGCGTCGGCTTGGTGTGTTGTGGCTCTAAAGGCACCTGCCAATAACCTTTAAGAGATCCAACTTGGTTGGGCAAACACACAAAACTTCACAGGCTCTGGCCTGGCACTGCTAACCTATTCTGTAGTAGATACTCCACCTCAGCCTTCATTACTTAGTCTTTATAGAAATTTATGTGGTGACAAACCGTGGATCTCCACTTACATAAAACATTCAGTGCATAGCTCTTTGGAGGGTTTTTTGCATCAGGAAATTTTCTGTACAATGTTGGCAGAACATGTGTTAAAGGCAGCGGTGCATAAAGCTGTCCATACAGTATGCCAGAAACTAAACTGTTCTACATACTGTTGTACAGTTCCCTGGTCATAAACCTCTGTGTGATATTAGGAAATAATTTAAGTCTGCGCCAATAGCGTTGTGTTCAGTGTTTCAACAGTGCTTACTGCAATTGAAGTTTGAATCCCGGGTCAAGATCCTTTTTCAGGCTCTGAAACACTTTCTCCGACATGTGAGAGGTCACCATCTGTTGGTCAGAACAGACAACACATCGGTGGCTTTCACATCATCCACTAGAGGGGTCTGAGGTTGCGAATATTTAGACAATCAAACTAGATATATAATATAAGGTTTTAAGTTTATAAAGTAACCATTATATTATTTACCCTGCTTTTTTCAAGTATTATTATTATTATTATTATTGTTACTTTTTTTTCTATTTTTCTGTTATTTATTTTTAAACTTCAAATAATAGAAATCATACCATATATTAGATATTTTTTGTAAAGTAAAGGTTTAGCTGGGTGGCATGGTGACTCAGTTGGCATTTCTATGTTCGCGCAGGTTTCCTCTGGGTGCTTTGGTTTCCCCCACAATCCAAAGACATGCGCTATAGGTGAATTGAATAAACTAAATTGGCTGTAGTGTACAGTATGTGTGTAAATGTGAGAGTGTATGGTACAGCTGGATCTGCTGTGTAAAACATATGCTGGATAAATTGGCGATTCATTCCACTGTGATGACCCCTGATGAATAAAGAGACTAAGCCGAAGAAAAATTAATGCCTTCTGCAGGTGAAGCAAGCGGGGCTCAGGTCACAACGGGCCTTGGTCGGTTTGCCCCGCGCTCCAGCTCACTCATCTGAGGTAAGTGCACAATACAGCCGTGACACTCCATCTACCTCAATCCCATGTGTTCCTCTGTCCAGGCCCAGCACACCTAGAACGCGGTGTGCCCAGGGGTCGTTCACGCCAACACCCGGCTACCACGGCCCCTGGGTGCAGCCGTGTAGGGTGCTCAGGAAGCCCCGGGGCAGAGAGTCTCCTCCTCCCATGATCAAGATCTCCACGGAGAACCGATTCGCCCCTCTCCGCGAAACGGGTCACGATGTGGCTATCATCGGTGACTCCATTGTCCGCCACGTCCGTCCTGCTTCCACTTCAGGTAATAAAGTACGCAAATTTTGCTTTCCTAGTGCTTGCGTTAAGAACATTTCTACACAGATTACCTGAGCACTGGCGAGAGCCTTGGTGCTGTTGTCCTCCATGTGGGGATGAACGACACCGGGCTCCGGATCCTGAAGAGGGACTTCAGAAGTCAACTCCTCCAGGATTCTCATATAAGCATGAAGCTCGTCAAACTGGTCGTGGTGGTTGAGTTGCATCAATCTTTAGTGATATTCTTAATGTTAATCAGAGAAATGGACTTATCTTTAACTCCTTTGAAGCATTAGCTCTTAATGTTATGCTACCGGATATTATGCAAAAGCCTATGTTATCTCTCGCTATAATCACCATATATAGACCCCCAGGACCCTATGTCAATTTTCTAAAAGAGTTTTCTGATTTTATTTCTGACTTATATTAGTTAAAGCTGATAAAATACTAATTGTAGGAGACTTTAACATCCACGTAGATGACTCCAATGATACACTAGGGCTCGCCTTTATGGATGTACTACATTCACTTGGGATAAAACAAAATGCTGTTGGTCCAACCCATCGCTTAAAGCATACATTAGATCTAATATTGTCTTACGGAATTGAGGTCTTTGATGTAGACATTATACCACAAAGTGATGATATTACAGACCATTACTTCTTGCTATATAAGCTGCGTTCACCTGAAATGATCAGATCTGCAACAATATACCGCCCTGGTAGGACTATTGTTCCGTTCACCAAGGATGAATTCATAAATACCTTACCTGATCTTTCTTTATTTCGAAATACACCCGCAAACATAAATGACCTTGATGAAGTAACCAGCAGTATAAATGCCATCTTTACTAGCACACTAAATA
>CAIGQZ010032266.1:5404327-5416145 GCA_903798205.1 Danio tinwini | reverse complement strand
TGGCTCTTTTATGACCAGCCCAACTACAGAGGCAGGATGTGGCACTTTGGGCCTGGACAGTACAGGAACTTCAGCAATTATGGTGGAATGAGGTTCATGAGCATGAGGCGTATCATGGACTCCTGGTACTAGGGCTTGCATAAATAAAATTACTTTTGTACAATATCAAACAATGTCTTGAAAATCCTTAAAAACACATACGGTATTAAAACAACATAAGTTTACTAGCAAAAAAATGCAAATAGTTTCACACGTAACTTTAAAATAATCTGTACAATTCTTAAAGTTTGAGTTCAACAGTATGCAAATTATTAATGATTCCTTTACACCTAATATTTCTAGGGGCCTACTCTGCTTTTCAGATAACCAATCACTGCTTCACATCAAAAACATAATGCCTACTGTATCTAAATTTCAGCTCTTGAGTTTTTCTGCTGAGATTATGAAGACAATGTAAAATCAGATGTTTTTAAAATAGACATCACTGCAAACACAAATGTTTTCTAAATGTGCATATATCAGAGACTTAATATGGGTTGTAATATTTGCAAGCCTTTCTGGTCTTTAATTTAATAATTCATACAATACACGGGAGAATCTCAACAAGTTTAAACTAAGTTCTGATAAAGTTTCAGTTTTCCAAATTTCACTGAAATTTTGTATCAGTGTAAAAATGGCAAATATAATTTGCTTTTCAATTAATTACAGAGACACTTGGTTTTGAAAAAAAAAATTGTATCCATACATAACAAAAATACAATTTCCCCTGAGTGACCTGTTGAATAACTTAATGTTTTAACATTTTATGTATGAACAATGATTACAATAATAACCACAATATGTTATGTTATTCCCTATTGTTATTAAGGGTGCTTTCACACTAACACTTTTGACGTCAGAGTATGGTACATTTAGTTAGTGTGAACTTGTCTTCTGAACTCGGGTGCTCACCCGTGAACTGTACCCGAGTCTGCCAAATAATGGAAGTGAACCGCCAATTGTACAACTATAATTTTCATAAAATTCATTCGTGTGTGTGTGTGTCCGTGTATCACGTACTGTACCTTGGTGACAAGCGGGACTGAGCCAGGGCAAACACAGTGACAATGTCTGCTTGTCTCCTCCAAAAACAGCTTCTGCAGACATCGCGTGATGTTCTGAAGGTTAATAATGTTTTGTGGCAGATGGACGCGAGTGGCTTTCTGTATGTCCAAAACAAAATAATTCAGTAAAAGCAGAACAAACGCAACAAGCGTACGTATTTTTATTTTGGCACTTTGCTTTCGTGTCTGTCACCAACAGCTGTGCACACAAAAGCAGTTTGGTGACGCTAACCTACCGGGGTTCAGAAGGAAAAAAAACAGTGTGAACACAAACCAGCTGAGAAAGTGGCAAGGGGGGACAATGGAACTTGGGTATGGGCCAGGCAATTGAACCAAGTGTGAAAGCACTGTAAAAGTCTTCAAACTAATAAAATATAAGAAACAAAAGCTTAAAAGTTAGATTGGTGTCAAACTAACAAAAGCTGCTATACAATAAAAAAAATTGTAATAAATGTTGCATCATATGTGTGGTAATGTTTCAGTTATTGCCACTTTATCATGTCATAACGCCTACATAATTAACAGTTTTGTCCAAAACAGTTCTGCCTTCGTCATTATATTTATAGGGAAGACAAAATGCTCCAATCCATGTTACTGGAATGATTCAGGCTTTTCATTCTTCTGCTCCTGCACTACACAGATTCTGTCATTGCCCAATTTTGAAAGTGTGCAAATAAAAAATGCATAATTAATCAGATGATCAAATCAGGAGTGCTGAACTATAAGTTAATGGATAACAGATCAGCTGCAATCTGTTTAATCCCTAACAACAAAGCCCTGTTCGGATTACACAATTTTAATTCTTGCTATCACATGACATCTAAAGTCATCAAGAAACCCTTTAAATGAAGCATAAGCTCCATAAAGCCCCATCAATCCCAGTATGCACTCACCAGGCAGCAAAAAGTGCCTCGGCTATCAATCTGCAACATTTATCTTTTTTATTCTGACATGGTAGTTCTGCGATGAACCATCAAACAAGCATACTGTTGCCATAACTTCACAAAGTGTGTTCCATTTCATGAAAGCCGTCACCTCCCTTTCATTGTGCCATTTTAAAAGTGGTGTACAGACGACCTTATGTGCTCCTATTGGTCAATGTCACCCATGTCACAACTCATTTTGGAAGATGGGAGGAAAAATTAAACATGCTAGACTTTATGCAATGGCAATGTAAAGCAGACATTGGGAATGGACAGGCATTGGTTTTCAAGTTTTCTGGCACACTAGAGGAGAAGAAACGATTGAACCATGTGTCCTGACACCAATTTATCATTTATGAATCCAAATCGGCGACGCCGTGGTGCAGTGGGTATCATGCCGAAATCGGGGGGAAAAATTTGTCAACTGAACAAGGCTTATGTCACAGAGTAAAACATAACTGCACAAATCACCACAGCTGCTTAGTGTCTGTACACAATGTTTAATGAGGATGCTTGAATCACACAGAATTACCGGTTTGCGGATGTTAATCATATTTATTTTATATAGTACCTGTAATGGATAGGGGCGTGAACCTACACTGGTCTCATGGTTTAGTTACGATTATCATGTCATTAATTCAGTTAAATTCAATATCTCAGTGCATCACAGTGCATTGACGATACTTTTCATGCACAACTTTTTATTTTGGCTTTTAATACAAGCAGTCAGACATAAACTGTACCATTACTTTTACCTGCTCAAAGAAAACACATTTTTTAAATGTAGCAAACAAAAGTCATGTCCAGGCACAGAAGACAGCAGAAGCATTTAGAGCAAATACACAAAAGTAAATAGTAATCCCGCTTGCTTTTTGAGAATTGTCAAGCAAGTTCATGTGCATTTAGTTCACGAGGTGAACTGCCATGTAAAAAACAATGAAGGACATACAGCAGATCATGTCCTCGCTGGCAAGTGTTGCTAAAAAAAACGACAAGCTTTGTTAGAGCATGGTTTATTGGTGCATGCCCATCATTGTCTTATGGTTGTCATGTCTCTGCTGTGTATTCAAAAATGGCACTTTATATCAATAAGCACGTTTACATGAACACCAATAATCCGAATATAATACGATTAAGACAATACTCATTAATGGTTGATAAAGAGTCAACCATGTAAACAACAAGTTTTGATTAATTTAATACAATTAAGGTCATAATTGAACTAAACAGAAATGGAATTAAGACGTGGAGTATGCTGATTTTAGTTGCATTATTAAAGTGCAGTGCAAACATGTAAACACCACAATCAAACTATTATCGTTGTGTAGGATTTTTAACGCATTTTGTGACAGGATAGTCTATATACATACAGCTGTTTGACACTATTCTATGCACTTACTGTGATTAACCACAAACACCTGCATTGTGAAATGCGGAGGGTTTTTTTCCCATATATTTGAGGTATCAAATTCTATTAAAACAACACTCTTCCAGCAGTTCATACTTGCATCCAATATCTCGTTTGTCATAGTGGCCATGCATTAAATGTTCCTGAATAAAAGTGAAAGTCCAAAACTGCAGTTAAAGTTGACAAATTAAAAGTGAAACACCTGAAATTACACAAAACTCTGGAGGAAACGTGGATAGTGTGGTGACTCAATTACATTAATTAAATTATGAGCTATAACATGTACAATGGGATCATGAAAGGAACTTTTAAAAAGCAACTCATGTAAACACCTTAATCAAGTTATTGTCTAATACAGATAAAGGCAAATAATTTGATTACTGACGTCTTTGTTCTGCTGGCTTGTTGTGTTTGATTCACAGAAAAGTACTGCTGTACTTTTGAACTAGTGAAAAAAAAGGTATGGTACAGTTCGCTATTTTGGTACCTTTGACTGAAAATTGACATAAATGTATGTACCAAACCTAATCAGTGGAAACAGCCAATTCTGATTCCAGTTTATTCACATGGGACGGCTTTTTTTGCCATCAATTTTTGTGTTTATCCTGAAGTGAATTTTGTCAAGTCCAACTCTCTAACCTTTAGGCCAACTACCTGAACATCTAGGTGTCAGTAACTGATGTCTAGACACTGCTATATAGACCATTTTAATGTGGTCATGTCACTGGAGCTTGAACATTTCCTGCTTGTTGTCAAACTATTTTAATAACTGTAACAAGAGGCAATTTAATCATATCTAAATGTTAAAACAGCTGTCATAGTGTTATTTATCAATATGTAGACCTTTTAGAATTCTCGGGAGCTATGGAAATTAAAAATGTAAACTCGGAAATACGTTACAACCAATGTTTTGTTTACACCCCTCAAAATAGTCTATTTTTAAAATGTTGGTTGGAAAAACCAGCTAATTTAAAAGGCACATACACAGAAACGCAACTGTTACTAAAGTAACCCTCGCTCCCCGAGGGAGGGGGATGAAAATGCTATGTGGAAAACTTCCACTATGGGGATTTCGTCAGAATGTAATCATCTGAAAGAGTAATAAAATGGGCCAATGAAATGCCAATGAGTTGGCAGTGTCAGCGTGCACAGCTGGCGTCAATTACAATCAGTGTTTTTGAAAGACACCGCTCGTGCCACGCCGAGGCATCCTTTTCTAGCTGAAAGAGCCTTTTACGGCTAACAGATAGGGGCCAATCGCTGTGGCGAAGGAACATAGCATTTCCATTTCCCCCTTAGGGATTGAGGGTTACTTTAGTAACCATTGCATTCCCCATCGGGAGGGAAACTTCAATGCTATGTGGAAAACCTCCACTATGGGGAAATTTATTGAAAACGCCACAAATGAACTTTACCATGTAGCTGGTGAGAGGTTATGCCAGGCTGCAGTGTAAGCGCACCTGCATCACCAGAGGCGTAGCCTTCCAATGTGCCCCCTGGGCCTAATTTACCTTACTTACCTGAAAAGTTTCACTGGTTTAGATATATTTTTCAGGGAGTCTTAAAAAGCATCTAGTTAATTCTAAGGATTTAAAATACGACAGTACATTGGGAAAGCATGCAGTCCCAATAGGGAGGACACTGTGGAGGCCACCTGCTGCCCAGTAGGGGAGACCTGGTGGCAAGAAGGCATATGTCTAGCCATGAGAAGGGGGAGTATACATATGAGAAGATGGTTAGCGGGGAGGGTAGACATAAGCCCGCCTAAGAGGGGAAACTACATCATGGCTGAATAAGCATAAGGGATCGCCAACGGGGATCGCACATAGCAGGCACCTATACCCAGAACGCAGGCTGACCAGCGGGCATACCAACAACGCAAAGGGCCGAGCAGCTGACTCAGATGAGGTCAGATGCTGGGGGCCTCGGAGGAACTCTGCAGGGTTCGCCAAAGGGGAAACTAAACTGACAGAGGGAGTAGGCACACGTATCTCTGTGTTAGAGAGAGAGGCACAGCAAGCGTATTACAACACCGAACTGAATTTCCGCATTTAGTAGGGTTTCCCAGCACCCGTGAAGAAACCAGCTCCACTCGCAGATTGCAAAATCTCGAAAATGTATTAGGTGTCGCCCAGCCGCAGCTCTGTAAATGTCTGTTACAGAGGCGCCGCATGTTAATGCCCAAGAGGATGCGCCGGTTCGAGTGGAGTGCGCTCTCACCCCTGGGGGACACGTCTTGTCCTGGCTCTGTTAAGCGAGGGAGATGTCATTCACTATCCAGTGGGCCAACCTCTGTTTGAATACGGCACTTCCCTTCTGCCGACCGTCATAACAGACAAAGAGCTGCTCAGAGGATCTAACGCTCTGAGTGCGATCCACATACATTTGCATAGCACAAACAGGGACACAGCAATGAAAGGCTGGGTCTGCCTCTTTCGCAGGCAACGCTTGCAGGCTCATTATCTCGTCTGGTCTGGGCACATATCCAGGCTGGGGTCTTAGGATAACGTGAGAGTAGGCCGGCCCGAATTCTAGGCACAAGTCACTGACCGAAAATGCCTCCAGGTCCCCAACACTCTTAATCGATGCCAACATGACTAGTAGAGCTGTCAGAAATCTCAAAGATACTGAGTCAAGTGGTTCGAACGGATCTCCGCGCAGTCTCGCAAGCACTACAGAGAGATACCAAGAGGGCATGAAAGAGGGGCGGGGTGGATTTAATTGCCTCGCACCTCTGTACAACCAGATGGAAAGGTTGGCAAGGAGGGAAAATTCCCCGAATAAGGGAACTCCAACGTGTGTTGGCTTTTGGGAGTGCGTTAGACAACCAATCACTTCTGAAGATAAGAAAACGGCCAATGAAATGCCAATTGAGTTGGCGGAGCTGAGCTCCACAGCTAAAACTGATGAGATCATCAAGGCTATATCAGTCAGCTGCTGGAGTCAGTTCCTCAGAATTGTTGCTTCAGACCAGTGCGGGAGAAGACGCAACAGCGACGGTTGATCTGGGATTCCTGTCCCCTGAGCATTTCGCTGGTGTGCACAAAAGAGCAGTTTCCATTTAAAGAGGCAGATTCCCTAAGAGAGCAACACAGTCAATCAACATGTCTTTTTCAAGACGCAGTTCTGACTGTGCGTTTCTGGATGCGGTGGTTCCTATCTCCAAATGATGGGCACGGGTATCGCATGACAGGTCTGGGGGTCCAGCATATCGATGCGGTGCCTGCGGACAGCTCATGCTCTTACTGCGAGGGCGTGACTGTTGCATGGCTGAAATCGCGGTTTCGGCCACCCCCGTTGCTCCCCGTGAAAGCGGTTAGCACGTGGGCAGATCTGAGGATCACAGTGGGGGTTTATCCATCTCCTCCGGGCCCGCGGACCCCCCACTCCTCCACAGCGTGCCCCATCCAAGCTTCGGGCGGTTGTACGGTTCATCCCCCGAGATGCCCTCTCCTCAGCTTGATGACACCGGGGATTAAAGGTCCATCGCCACATCAGAGGGCGAGCTGTTATGCTCAGATGACAGACAGAGCTCGCTTCCATCCTACGGGGTGCAATGCGCGGTCACGGTTCTTGAATCAGACATAACGGCTGCGCTTCCTGTGCTGTTTCGGCAGTGCGGCTGGAGATGGCTTATCCCCCAGTCTCACCGCCGGACCGACTAGAGGGTGTGACGTGCGGGATGATCTAAGATTAATCTTCCAGCCCCCGTCCCCTTCTTCCAAGGGGCGCACAGCGAGCACACGCTGGCATAGAGGGCGTTTTTTTCCCGCCTGGTTCACGTGTGCTTCCGCCTTCACCTCCCTTGATGGTGAGGTGGCCAGTGGAAATACGAAGTTATTTCCTCGGGTGGCTGGCACCGCCACCTGGAGGGGTAAGCTGAGACCCCCGTCCAAAGCAGGTGGGTTATCTGTGTCTCTCAAGGCCAGAGCCCACACCGATGCGGGCCATGCCGCTTCTGCTGTGCCCCACAACCTCCTGGCTGTACTGCACAGAGGCGGTTCTTCCCCAGGCTTATGCATAAGCATTGCACGGTGATCCGACTATGCTCTCATGACATTCAAGTCGGCCACCCGTGCCCTGGGGAGGACGATGGCCACATAGTGGTCCAGAAATGTCACCCTGGCTTACCCTGAAGATATGTGCCGCATTGACAAAGTACGGTTTCTTAGTGTGCCCATATCCCAGGCAGGCCTTCTCGGCGACACCATCTGGGACTTTACCCTGGAATCATCGGTGGTGAAAGATCAGCAGTGCGCGATGGAGCAGGTAATCTCTTGATGGGCTCGGAAAACTGCTCTCCCTATCAGACCCGTTCGCGATGGCTGTTCCTCGCCGAGTGCGCTCGTCCCGCAGTTCCAAAAGGCTCCGCCGTCCCAGTCCATTCCATGGCTAGTGAACGCGCCGAACCCCCTGCGGGGAGTGGACGCTCCCATCACAGGTTGCCGTTAAGTCCACTAACTGGACTGCGAAGCGAACCCGAGGCGGGCCGCTTGGAGAGGAGCAGAACCGTTCTTTCCCTGGTGGAGGCCGGGGCTCCTCCACGAATGTATGTAGCGATCCGAAAAGAGCGGCTTTTCCTCCCTCTGGTGTGGAAGCCCAATTGCTGCCAGCATGGGACGTGCTGCCTTCCAGCTCTCAGCTTTGGTGCATTTCACCACAGGCTTGAGGGCGCCAGAGGATGAGCTCCTTTCTCGCACCTCCAGCCGCTCCGCGGGATCCTGGGAGGAAGGTAGGAGTCAATCTCTTATTGTCATCTCTTCCACGGGACGCGCCACTTCCCGGGATGAGCACTCCCCATCCCAAAGCTGCCTCTCCGTGGGTACATCAGTGATCATTCCGGTGATGCTGCCTCGCTCGGGCTCTGTCGGCCCGATTAGCGCTACTCAGCCCATGCAGTAGCTCAGACTTGACTATGCATTTCACTTCTGGGACCTGGGACTTCAGGAGCCTGATCGAGACGGTTCGACGCACCTCGCCCGCCACGCAGATCATCGTTTCTGGACCGCTTCCTACCTACCGCCGAGGAAATGAAAGGTTCAGTAGACTTTTTTTCTCTGAATGAATGGCTATTAACATGGTGTAATGAACAGAAATTGCTCTTTGCTAATAACTGGAATCTTTTCTGGGAGCGTCCTAGGCTCTTCTGCGCTGACGGGCTGCACCCTAGTCGCGCTGGAGCTGAACTGCTGTCGGACAACATCTCTAAGATGCTTCGTTCTGTCTGACTAGTAAGTAAAAATTCACAAAATTCACATTTTACACATATAGACTCTTGTTCGTCCAACTTAAATTATAGTAACACATGTCTAGCTTACCCCATAGAGACTGTGTCTGTTCCTCGTGTTATTAGATCAACAATTAAACGTACTGTGTGCCCTAGAAAAAATCTATTAAGAATAAAAGCTGAAAATCCAATAAAAAGTGATAAAACAAACTTCGTAAAGCTTTGTCTCCTAAACATCAGGTCACTTGCACCTAAAACACTTATCATAAATGAAATAATAACAGATAACAATCTTAATGCACTCTGTCTCACTGAAACCTGGCTGAAACAAAATGACTATATTAGCTTAAATGAAGCTACTCCTCCAGGATTCTCATATAAGCATGATGCTCGTCAAACTGGTCGTGGTGGTGGAGTTGCATCAATCTTTAGTGATATTCTTAATGTTAGTCAGAGAAAGGGGCTTATGTTTAACTCCTTTGAAGTATTAGCTCTTAATGTTATTCTACCAGATATTATGCAAAAACCTACGATATCTCTCGCTATAATCACGATATATTGACCCCCAGGACCCTGTCAATTTTCTAAAAGAGTTTTCTGATTTTATTTCTGACTTACTAGTTAAAACTGATAAAATACTAATTGTAGGAGACTTTAACATCCATGTAGATGACTCCAATGATACACTAGGGCTCGCCTTTATGGATCTACTACATTCACTTGGGATAAAACAAAATGCGGTTGGTCCAACCCATCGCTTAAAGCATACATTAGATCTAATATTGTCTTACGGAATTGAGGTCTTTGATGTAGACATTATACCACAAAGTGATAATATTACAGACCACTACCTCTTGCTATATAAGCTGATTTCACTTGAAATTATCAGATCTGCACCAATATACCGCCCTGGTAGGACTATCGTTCCATCCACTAAGGATGAATTCATAAGTAACTTACCTGATCTTTCTTTAATTCGAAATACACCCGCAAACGTAAATGACCTTGATGTAGTAACCAGCAGTATGGATGCCATCTTTACTAGCACACTTAATACGGTGGCACCCATTAAATTAAAAAAGGCTAGAGAGAATACAACTACACCATGGTACAATAGTCATACTCGAGCTCTCAAAACAGCAACCCGTGCCCTGGAACGTAAATGGAAAAAAACTAACTTGGAGGTTTTTAGAATTGCGTACAAAGACAGTATGTCCAGCTATAGGAGGGCTCTTAAATCTGCCAGGGCTGAGCACCTCCGCAAACTGATTGAAAATAATCATAACAATCCTAGATTTTTATTTAGCACCATTGCTAAATTAACAAATAATCAGTCATCCTTGAAACAAAATGTCCCACGGCATATTAGTAGTGATGAGTAGAAGATGTTAAACTTTCTGCACCACCTTATACTCCAGATCCAGTAAACATTCCACTGAATCAAAATAACCTACAATGCTTCAAAATCATAGAACAGGAAGAGCTAGATAAAGTTATAAATAGTTCTAAACCAGCTACATGTATGTTCCAATTCTACATGCTACATGTATGATCCAATTACAACAAAATTAATGAAAGAATTGCTACCTGTTATAGGAGAACCTCTCCTTAATGTTATCAACTCTTCTTTAGCTTTAGGCCATGTTCCAAATCCTTACAAGCTAGCTGTTATTAAACCTATTATTAAGAAACCACAACTGGACCCCAGCAACTTAGCTAATTATAGGCCTATTTTAAATCTTCCGTTTATGTCTAAAATACTAGAAAAAGTTGTTTCTACCCAATTATGCTCCTTTCTGCAGATGAACAATATTTTTGAAGTGTTTCAGTCAGGTTTCAGGCCTCATCACAGCACAGAAACCGCATTAGTGAAAATAACCAACGATTTACTCTTAGCTGCTGACCAAGGGTGCATCTCACTATTAGTTCTACTAGATCTTAGCGCCGCATTTGACACCATTGATCACAATATTCTCATAGACCGCTTATATTCTACAGGTGTCCAAGAACGGGCTCTTCAATGGTTTAGGTCATACTTAGCTGATTGTTACCAGTTTGTGAATATTAATGGACAACTTTCAAAAGTAAGGCCGGTAAAGTACGGGGTCCCTCAAGGATCAGTTTTAGGCCCTTTGCTGTTTACAATATACATGCTTCCCCTGGGGGACATTATTAGAAAACATGGGATCAGTTTTCACTGCTATGCAGATGATACTCAATTATACATTTCAACTAAACCGGATGAGATGTCTGAACTGTCTAAGCTAACTGAGTGTATTAAAGATGTTAAAGACTGGATGACCAACAATTTTCTTCTCTTAAACTCAGACAAAACAGAATTATTTCTTATTGGGCCTAAATCCTGTACACAGCAGTTCTCACAACTCGACCTGCAACTAGAGGGATACAAAGTTAGAGTTAGCTCTACTATAAAAGATCTGGGTGTCATATTAGACAGTAATTTAACCTTCGAAAATCATATATCCCATGTCACAAAAACTGCCTTCTTTCATCTGAGAAATATTGCTAAATTACAACTTATGCTATCCATCTCAGATGCAGAAAAGCTAGTCCATGCTTTCATGACTTCTAGGCTAGACTACTGTAATGCTCTGTTTGCTGGCTGCCCAGCATCCTCTATTAACAAACTTCAGCTAGTGCAAAATGCAGCTGCCAGAGTTCTTACCAGGTCTAGAAAATATGATCATATCACCCCAATTTTATCCTCCTTACACTGGCTGCCTGTTAAGTTTCGTATTGAATTTAAAATATTGCTTCTTACCTATAAAGCCTTAAATAATCTAGCTTCTGTTTATCTAACCAACCTCCTGTCTTGGTACAACCCAACCCGCTCTTTAAGATCTCAAAGTCAGGGCTTCTTGTAGTACCTAGAATAGCAAAATCGAGTAAAGGAGGTTGAGCCTTCTCATTTATGGCCCCTAAACTCTGGAATAGCCTTCCTGATAATGTCCCGAGGGTTAGACACACTCTCACTATTCAAAACTAGATTAAAGACCTATCTTTTTAGCAAAGCATACACTCAGTGCATTACATAGCGGTATGACGCATGATGTGCCCCACACAGGATTTTGCTTTTTGTTTATATACACTATGAACAGCAGCTACGCTAATTATTCTCCTTATTCTGTATTTCCAC
>CAIGQZ010032266.1:5359808-5374327 GCA_903798205.1 Danio tinwini | reverse complement strand
AGCATACTCTCCCCTTCTAAAGAAATATCCACTTCCCATGTAGTTGGTTTGGTCATACATCATCCAGCAGCCACTATCCACTCTGCAAGAGTGACAACGGCTCATGTAGGAAGAGAAGTCACCACAGTCGCCCATACACTCATAAGAGCGACCCTGGAAGTTCCTGTCCTCGTAAAAGATAACCTGAAAATAAATAATTTTTAGTGATTTCATTTGCTCCCTATGTCCACTTTAATTTGGTTTAATCTTTAAGAATGTTAACTGAAATTTCAGTTTTACCTTGCCCATCATGGTTACTCTAGCTGACCCTCAGTGATTCCACAAAGGAGAAGCTGAAAATGATTCTTTGTTGACTGACTGTGGTCACCTGTGCTTTTATACCAAGACCAAGACTAAAGACTAAAGGATTTCTATTGTTAGTCAATTCCTGACTATGCAAGTTGGCATAGAAGCTGTTAGAAAGCATAGCATTTAGGTCTTAATAATTAGGCTAGTACTTGGTCAGAAACTTCTTCTGAACCTGTTTATTCTGAAATTCTGGTATCTTTTCCAGTGAACAAAGCCTCAGATTTATGTATACATTTTTAAAGTTAAAATTTTGAATCAGGTGTGTACTGGAACAGAGTGTCACTATCAAAATGATGCTGCTAGTAATTAGGGAAAAAGTTGTACTTGAAAACATTACTTCGATTCCTACTTCCATTACCTACCATTCTAAATGAATAAAACCATAGTGATGTTTGTTAAAAAGAAAGATTCAGTGACAGAATATTTGCAAATGGTGATTTTTACTTATTTTTTTACAACTTATTACTCTTATGACTAGAGCAATGGTATCTTATGTGCTTCCATTTATTCAGAATGATGAAATTGAGGAAGCTTTGACAAGATGTGGCAGATTGGCCAGATAGATTATGATGATTCCATTAGAGTGTAAATACACTTCTCTGAAACATCTTATGACTTAGATGTCGTGTAGATGTCAAATGTTCAATATTTTGTTTATAGTTGTTCAATAAGGATATTCATATGTTATTCACATGGGAATTGGCAACAAGCAGTGTTTTGAGAGTGAGGATATTGGGCATTAAAGGCACACATTCTCATAAATTTGGTGAAATGGAAGGTAGGCCTATATGTCTAAATGCTATGGAGAGATGTAGTTTGACTTCTTAGAATGCAGCCTCAAGTTGCCTTTCAGATATACTTTTATAGGGATAGACTGACTCAAAGTCAGATTGATGATGGTAATGAAATTGTTAATAGAAATCAAGATATTTCTAAACTGTATAATAATGGTGTAATAATAATTCAGCTTAGTGTTGAAAGGGTTTTTTATCAGTGATAAATAAGTCTTTTATGTTATATGACTTTATTACCTCTCACGATTTGGATATTTTAATTGTAACAGAGACTTGGTTAAAAGTGGATGTTTTAATAAATTGAAACTGTGTCAGTCCAGATTTCAGAGTTGAAGTTAAGTTCAGTTCAGTATGGTTTAATATTCACTGCTGAAAGTCCAAACACTGAAGAGCAAATCTATTGATGCGCAGCTCCACAAGTCCTGAACCAAGCAAGCCCGTGGCGACAGAGGCTAGGAACAAACTTTACCAATTGACGGAAGTAAAGAAAATAAATAAAATAAAAAATAGAGAGAAAGCAGGCTCAGTTGGGCACGACCATTTATCCTCTAGCAAAACTTCTTGTGTAGAGCTGCAGTCTAGGTGCCGGAGGCTGGAGAACACTGAATGTCCACCGTGAAGATCATATGAAGTCTACTTAAACAAATACTTAATTCTGCATTTGGTGTAAACCAAGCAAAAATCAAGGTTTTATTTTCTTTCGCCTGCCTCAGCAGATATTTGTTTTCTGATTTCCCTTTGGTTGCCATGCCCTCTCTCTGTTAGTGGGCATGTTTTCACACTTGCATCAGAATTCAATTTCATCACACATGATATACAGTGATTTGCCATCAGGTAAATTAGGTAAATAACCTGAGGCTATTTTGTTTGTTTAATAAAATAACAAAGTATATACTTCTTCTGTTGGAAGTAACTTTAAAATCTAAAAAGAAAGGAATGTTGTAGTGAACAGTAATGATAGAAGTGTACATAATTAATATCTGAGTGTTTGACAGGGTTAAACATGCATATCTTTTTGAGGTTTTAGAAAATCTATATTGAATAATCATATTAGTCTGTTTGTAGTCTCTAAAGGTAGAAAAACATATATTAAAGGGGTAGTATTTTTAGAGTGTATTTTTAAGGCTTGGTTGTGTTTATAAGATGCAAAGCAATGTGTGCTCATCCATCATTTGTAGAAAATCACGTTATTTTTTTCATATATCTTTAATTATTTATAGCTACTCAACTAACATGAAAATAACTATATTTTCTAGTTCCTCCGAAAGGCCCATCCTCAAGAGGCTTTGATTAGTCTAGTGTGCGATGTGCCTCTGCTGTGTAAATACTGTCAGTCAGTGTAGACATGCCAAACAGCATTTCCTGTTGTTTACATCTTTGTTTATATTATTACTACAGCATACTGTTAATGCTAGAAACTATGCATGTAATAGATCAATTTTAACAAATAAAAATGCTTACAGGTTATGGATTAAAATCCACAGCTTTTTGTATTATGGTTGTAAATGTTCCTTCTTTGAGGAGTGTTTAACCGAATGCAGCACTGAACTGTGAAAGATTCTGAAAGCTCTCCTTTGTCAAATGCTAGCTACATCTTTTTTAAAAAATAATTCTCTGTAACATAATTAAAATTAAATTGTAAGCACTTCTTTCTTTGTGTCATGTCCTTGGGAATCCCAAATACAGAAGCAGTCGCATTTGGATCTGTTAGCATCACCTTACATTACACCTGGATGTGTTTTTTGTTCACTGTAGGCTTTGCTAAGCTAACTCTGTAAAAGCCAATGTCTCCCTTTGCATTGACCTTTGAGCGTATTACATTCAGAGTTGTTTATGTTCACACAGCTACATTTCTCTTGAACTAAAGTTTAAAATATGATATTGTAGTGGACCACCTTTTTAACAGAATGATATGAGATTTAGTGGGTGTTTCCTTAATGGAAGTAAACACAGAGATGACTGAAATCAGTGTTTAGGTAGCAAACCTTCAATGTTTCTTTATTAAATGTTCAATGTTGTTGATTAAACCAATAATTTTACTATTTATCATGTTATGAATGTAAATATAGTTCTGTATCTCAAAACAATATTTCAGTAAATGAAGTAAAACAATATTTAAACTCTCATTTACTGCAATAAACATGTACATTTTTAATACTTTTTTTATTTTTACACAACTTTTTGGGAAGAACAGATACAAGTCCTGCACAGTGGCCAGAGGGATTTTGAGCCATTCTTCATATAGAATAGTGACCAGGTCCCTACGTGATGCTGGTGGAGGAAAACATTTCCTGACTTTTCCTGCTCCTCCAAAGCACCCCAAAGTGGCTCAATAATATGTAGACTTAGTGACTGTGCAGGCCATGGGAGATGTTCAACTTCATGTTCATCAAACCACTCTGTCACCAGTCTTGCTGTGTGTATATTATTATTCGGATACACTGCCTTCAGAATACATTGACTACATTTACATGGACATCAGTAATCAAATTATTTGCCTTAATCTTGGGTGTTTCATTTTTAATTTGTTGACTTTAACTGCAATTTGGCACTTTCACTTTCATTCAGGAACATTTCAGGAGCATGTCCCCCGTGACAAACGAGATATCGGATGCAACTATGAACCGATGGAAGAGTGTTGTTTTAGTAGAAGTTTATACCACATGATGAATGGAAGAAAAAAAAAAAACTTCAAATTTCACAATGCAGGTGTGTGTGGTCTGCACTGACTTGGAAGGTGCAAAGACTGTCAAACATCCGTGTGTGTGTGTGTGTATGGGTGAGTGTGTGTGTGGACTATCCTATCACAAAACACGGCAAAACGTCCTACATGACAGTAATAGTTTGACTAAGGTGTTTCTATTAGGCTTGCCACGATAGACGGTGTTGACGGTGTTACCGGTTTTAAGACACAACACCGGTGACATCACTTTTCCACCATGACACCGTGCCCACATTTTTTTTTAAGTATTTTTTTTTTTATTCAATATTTATTTGAATTAAATAGAAAATATAAATCGAAATAATTTACTTAAGACGATAGCATGCACTATAGTTAAAATCTGAACATAGCCACAATGCTTTATATTTCATTTATGAGAACGAGAGGAGTCGAATTTGCAGAAAGAGAATCAAGGACGATTAAGGGCATGGGTGACCAACCCTGTTCCTGGTGATCGACCATCCTGCAGATTTTAGCTCCTATCCTGATTAAACACACCTAAACCAATTATTAGAACCTGAGGAGCGCTTGATAATTACAGGCAGGTGTGTTTGATATGGGCTGCAACTGAAAACTGTAGGAAGGTCGATCTTCAGGAATAGGGTTGAGCACCCCTTATTTAGGGTCAAAACGCAATACAAAAGTGGCTCATTTAAAAAAAAATCACGTGACCATCATCTCACAATGTTTAATAACAAATAATGTTTATTTTTATTAAAACAAAAGTGATTTAGCAATGCCGTGCCACTGACAAGCCAACTGCAGAGAAAAAAAGCAACCATCACGGCAACCGCAGTGATCACTTTTTCCAAAGTTCAGCTGTTCTCTTTTGCACTTGATTATTATGAGTTTAATATTTTAAAAAATCAATAATGAAGAGTCCGACAAGAGTGTATCCTATGTGTGTGTGCGTCTTTTATCACTAAAGCTGCATCTCTTCCAAAACCTAAAGTTGCTTCGTCTGTCTGGCAATATTTCTGCTTTTAATCGAATGAAAAGTTAATTTAGATGAGCCTATATTAAAAATAATTGCAGGAAAGTAACTGTGACGTGCGGCCACACATTGAATCTGAGGTCTGATCTCATGTCTCTCTCTCTCGCTGTCATCCAGACATCGATACGGAGACGCCACACAAGTCAAGTCGCAAAACTGAGGCTAGTACAGCTGACAGTTAGAATAGCTGAAGCCTTTGCAAAATCTGTCAAAATACAGCACTGAAAATAATAGGTATAAATGTCTTTGAACTAAAAAGTCTGTAAATATATCTGTAGGGTATCTGTAAAAACACAATCAGAGCTAATGTAGAAGTTGTGTAGCCTAATAATTAGGTTAATTATAATAAAATGAAAACCAAAATAAACAATTTATTGCATTTTTCGTTTGATAAAAAATACACGAAAATGAAAAAAATCAAAGGGTGGCTAGTTTGTATTAATGCATTTTAATATTAATAAAAAATATGCTTAGCCTATTTAAGCTTAACGATTATATATGCTGCCAATTGCAAGCCATTCAAAAAATATTATTTTACTGTGTACTGGGTTATAATGTATATTTTACAATAAAAACTAAATGGAGCATGTCTCGCTGTCATTTAAAACACGCAATTCATAACACACCAGAGCTGTAAGCTTATAGTCTATCTATGCAGTGTGCAAACTTACAGGGAGGTGTTGGCCAATAGTCATAGCCTACTGCGCACCACGTTATTGAACCGTTATAATCAAAAGCAAGATCATATCATTATAAATATTCCATTAATAATACTTATCGAAATATTTATACATTTACATGGTGTTTATTGAGATTGTGTGATCTGTATAGGCTGTCTGATCTTTGCTGTTAACTAATACGCGCTCGGTGACCGCACAGTGATGTTCAGCTCTGATGAGGCACTTTTATTTAGCCTGTAGTCTTTAGATTTTTTACATAATGTTCCATTACCTAAAATTTCTTTTTTTTTATTTATAGTTTATATATAAATTGAGTGCTAGCTTGTTTAGCTGTGATCATTATGCAAGGATCATATTTCATATTCGGTTTATTCTTCAGTAACCTATAGATTCGTTAATAATGTATTTTATAAACAAATTGTTTATAAGGACTAAGCAATTAATATATAATACATTAGGCTAATTAATACATTAAGACATTGAAGTCAGGTAGGACAACAAAAGACAACCAAAGTAGGTTCCCCCTGTTGGCAAAGGTAACCAAAAAGTATCTTTGCATGTGCGCAACATGCTGCGCATCTTAGAGTGTGTTCAACACAATGGGGAACATAGTAAGCCCCACAAGATCCCATCAGAGATGGTCAGCATGTTGGGTTTCCTTGTAGACTGCACTGTTAATAAAAAAAAATTGCACTGTTTTTGTTTATTTATTTATTTTTTTAAAGACTGCCGACCTGTCATTTTTGTAGCCTAATGTCATTTGGAAGTTTTTCTTTTATATTTGTTTCTTGTTCATTCGTTTAATATTATTTAAACTTTGTGCCATTTAATTATTTATCTTTCTATTTTATTTTTATATTCATTTTAAAAACATTCTAACATAAGTAATAAACGTTCTATGGTTGTTATTTGTTTGGTTCCAGTTTCCACAGTTTTTTTCAGCCTGTAGCATTGTTGTTGTTTTTTTCGTTATGTTAATAAAAGTTCTGTGTTTAAATACAGTGAATTTTCTTGTAGTTTGACGCCGAATTACCAATTCCCGAAAATCTGAAAGTGAAAGTATAATATGCACGCATTTATAAGATATTAAAAAAAGCAGAAAAAAAGAGGAAAAGTGGAAACCCTGACCCCCACGGTGATACCGGTATTACCGGTGTTGTCACATGTCGATTAACTGGTGGGGAAATTACCTCATCGTCACAACCCTAGTTTCCATGTCTATACTACACTTCAATAATGCGACTAAAATTGGCATACTCTACATCTTAATTTGATTTCTTTTTAGTTCGATTATGACCTTAATCTGATTAAATTAATCAAAAAATGCTGTTTACATGGTAGACTCTTAATCAGAGTATTGTCTTAATCGAATGAAAATCAAATTATTGGTGTCCATGTAAACATAGTCAATGTTTGAGCCATTGGATGCACATGGTCCTCCAGAATAGTTCAGTAATCCTTGGCAGTGACGTATCAATCAAGCACATTTATTGGGCGTAGAGAATGCCATGATATTGTAGCCCAAAACATCACTGATTCACCCCCATGCTTTACTCTGGGCATGCAACAGTCTGGGTGGTATGCATCTTTGGGGCTTCTCCACACCGTAATTCTCCCAGATGCCGGAAAGACTTATCAGAGGTCAATATATGTTTCACATTGTCCATAGCCCAATATTTTTGCTGCTGTGACCACTGAAACTGATGTTTGACATTGGCACTAAAGGTTTGGCTATGGCAGCTCGTTCATGTATATTGACACTGTGGTGATGAACAGATTAGGTGAAAACAGAGAGTTGAGGTGCTCATTTAATTCTGCTGTGAATTGGGCAGCTGTGGTTTTATGTTTTTTGGATACATCAGACAGCTTCCTATTGCTTCCACGGTTAATCTTGTTGAATGTGGTTTGTCCTTCTTGGTGATATGCTGACATCACCCTAGATACCATGGCTCTTGAAACATCACAAAGACTTGCTATCTTGGTCACAGATGCGCCAGTGAAATGCGCACCAACAATTGGTCCTCTTTTGAACTCTAATATGTCACTTATAATATTGTGTGTATTTTAATATTTTAAGTATATTTAAAAACTGTGCTATTACTCTGCTAATTAAATGCATGATTGGTGCAGAATACTGCTGAGGAATGTGGGGAAGACATAGAAATTTACCTTAATCATGTCTTACAAGCCCAAATTATGCAACTTGAGCAGAAAATCAGCATGATGTGAAAAACATTCTGCAAGATTAAGCTAGAGCAAGTGACGGTGTGCTCTGTGTTTGACTTGAACCCAGTATAAGAACAATTTTAGTCATATTACCTCAAGATATATTGCAATCTAGTTTCAATCTACTTGTTTCTGGTTTTTGATTATCTCTTTGTATGTATATGTTTGTGTGTGCATTAAATAAGAAAATAGTGGCATTAATTTTGAAGACACATGATTTAGCATTCTAGAAGTTATTTTATTGATATAAACACTAAAACACTAGTACCAAGAGTCCATGATACGCCTCATGCTCATGAATCTCATGCCACCATAATTGCTGAAGTTCCTGTACTGTCCAGGCCCAAAGTGCCACATCCTGCCTCTGTAGTTGGGCTGGTCATAAAAGAGCCAGTGGCCGTCCATCACATGGCAGGACTGGCAGTGAGACATGCGGTAACGGTCCATGATGTTGTCACAGTCATCCATCATCTCGTACATCTGACCCATAAAGTTGTCTCTCTCGTAGATCCTCATTCTGTAGGATCCCCTGTACTACAGTGGAACAGAAGTTTGTTACTTTTAAAATACAAGTAAATAAAATCTGTGTTATCTTAAACAAGCTCAAAATTTAACTCACCATAGGGATCATACGGCAGGACCTGATGCAGTTGTTCATTCCAAACATGGACATGTAATCAGCATACTCTCCCCTCCTGAAGAAATATCCACTTCCCATGTAGTTGGGTTGATCGTACATCATCCAGCAGCCACTATCCACTCTGCAAGAGTGACAGCGGCTCATGTAGGAGGAGAAATCACCACAGTCGCCCATGCACTCATAAGAGCGACCCTGGAAGTTCCTGTCCTCAAAGAAGGTGACCTTTAAAAAAAGTGAAAGTTTAGGTTAAGTAAAGTAAAATATGTGATAAATACAGCTATGTGAACTGTTCAGAAATGGGTTGTAGATTGAGGTTTACTTTCATGTTTGCAGTGGTCTATCCTCAGTAGTTCCACAAAGGAGAAGCTGAAGCTGATTCTGCTTGTTTACTGACTGCTGTCACTCGTACCTTTATACTAGACCAAGACTAAAGACTACACAGTAGCTATTGTTAGTCAATTCCTGACTGTGCAAGTTGGCACAGAGGCTATTCTAGCTGAGGCTTGGTATGTAGATCTTAGTGTTCACATTTGTTAGTACAAAATAATGTATTTCCTCACAATTTATATTTGTCAGAACACGTGAATCTGATTAACAAGATTGGGAAAATGATAAAAAGCATAAAATTCTAGTAATGTTTTATAGTACAATTGCTTTGTTATCATGAAGGATCATGAAGAAACTGAACAATTGTTGTTTTATTATGATACTGAATCCATTTTATTTCTAAACCATGCATATATTAATACATTTTATGCTTTAAAATTATAGATAGTAAATTAACTTTAATTTATTATCAGACATTAATGACAGTTTTTTGAATGAACAGTGTAGCCTATTCATAAATTAGCACTAAACTTAAAGTTACATGATATCTCACACATTTTAGTTTAACACATTCAAACTAATAATAATTTTAATAATGTTCCTTCTCAATCCATCAATAAACATGTCAGTTTCTTCATTTCATTGCCCAGACTTGTTTTAAAACAGAGTTTTGATTTTGTATTTCTTATTCTTATCAGTGTGCTTGTAACAGAAGACTGGACCTTTAAAAGTGATTATAGGTTTGGCTACATATTTTTTGTTTTGTGAATATTTATGAAGTCTGTCTTCACCCTCATCCTCCTGGAAGATAGTCAGAGAATGTCAGGACCCTAGTTCAACACCAGTCTGACCAGTTGCACGAGTCTACTACATTGTCCGGTCTGTAACCGAGGGAGCAGTTGTTAAATACAAGGACATGAGTAGAAGCCTCCAGATCCTCTGGAGTAGGCTGATGCACATGCCCTGGTGTGTGTGGCAGCAGTTCCCTTAGCTCCATGTCCTGTAGTCCTTATTATTTGTTTTTTGTGCCTGTGTATTTTATTCTGTCCCATGCATGTGGAACTTATAACACAGTAGTAAGATGGCAGTTATCATATGGATATATAACTTTGGAAAAATAGGCTCATTCTGAAAACGTAGCCCTATATACTTTTCTGGAGATTGCGTATTATGTAGCTAGAACTACGTATGTCTGCATTTCGTTTTTAAAAATGAACGGTATGGGGCGGTATGACGCCATTCCTTTTCTCGCTTACCAGCTGACCGCTTACCTGCATGTGGACAGCTTTTCCGCTGTTACCAGTTTGTCCGGTAGCTCGACATATACGTTGACGGACTTAAGATGGAGAGCAGAGTTGACCATGACGGAGGGGTTTGAGTCCAATGGAGAACGGTTTCAGAAAAGCAGGTAAGACAAAAACATGAGCCAATTAACAAAATAAACAAGTAAATAACAGGGTGAGAATGTGGTAAAATCTGAAAATGTGGTAAAAATCAGGGGGCTTTTCTTTTTTCTGGATTGCTTTTTAGTGGGAAGCACGGTGGCACAGTGGGTAGCGATCTCACCTCACAGCAAGAAGGTCGCTGGTTTGAATTTCGACTGGGTCAGTTGGCATTTCTGTGTGGAGTTTGCATGTTCTCCCCTTGTTGGCGTGGGTTTCCTCCAGGTGCTCCGGTTTCCCCCACAAGTCCAAAGACATGCAGCATAGGTGAATTGGGTAGGCTAAATTGTCCATAGTGTATGTGTGTGAATAGAAGTGTATGGGTGTTTCCCAGGAATGGGTTGCAGCTGGAAGGGCATCCGCTGCGTAATACATATGCTGGATAAGTTGGCAGTTCATTCCGCTGTGGCGACCCCAGATTAATAAAGGGACTAAGCCAAAAAGAAAATGAATGAATGAATGGGTTGCTTTTTAATATAGTGTGGTTGGGTTTAGGGAAGGGGGTGGGCAGGTCAATCTGTGCTTTTCAAAATACTATTAGTTGGGTTTAGGGAAGGAGGAGAATGGGGGATCGGTTGGTTGGTCAGTCAGTCAGTGAGTTAGTCAATAGCGGCCTCTGGTGGATTTACAAGAGAACAGCAGGCATGAATGGCACTCGAGAGAGATATTTGAGATTTGAAAAAGCATACACAGCAGCCTCTGGTTGATTTGTGAAAACATAAACTGCAAAAAAATTGTAGCTGGTGGAGAGAACGCTGGCGCAGGTTGGCTGCCGCTTCTCCGACCGGTTTCGTTTATTTTATTACTATTAATTTTATTCTTCTTTTAATAATCTAGCTAGTATTTATACAGTAGAGTCGTACAGATGGTGTTTTATAGGGCTTTTACTGACATTCTAACGAGCAACTACTAGTGTGGATTACGTCTTTCTTTGTGACTCAAACACCGCAGGATCACTGACCTTGCACCCTGAGAACACCGTGGGCTGTGTGACGGCTATCCACAGCAGTAACAGCGACAGCGTGCTTGGATAACTATCGGGGCATTGGCCGGGCAGGCACTACAGTTCCTGTCATGTGGATCTCCCTGTTATCCATCGTCATCTTTCTTCTGATCCTGTTCAGACTGTGTGGTGAGCGAATTCTTCAACAACTAAACTTCATCATGATAAGGTACTCTAACCGATCTTCTCTCACTGAAACACAATTCACTGCCTGACACTTGTGTACAAGAGATCTTATGATCGTGTCATCTTCTACGCCGGTTGAAATACCTGCACAGAGGATCGCGGTGAAATGTGCATACTTCTGGGACTGGCATTAAAGTCATATGCTCCTGGTCTCGGGAGGTATGTTTACAAAAGCGCGTTTTACGTGGTGTTTGCCATGGAAACTTGCACTTTCCACGCTCAACTCCTCACAGATCGCGACTTGAATCGGCGCGTTTTGCACACCTAAATGTTCGATCTATGAACAATAAGACTGGGCTACTCCATGACATTGTACTGTTCTATTTGCGGGATTTCTTTTGTATCTGTGAGACATGGCACTGCCCAAATGACTATATGAACTTAAACTTGAGTGTATTGCCTTTAAAATGAACGGCGCTTCTCCTGTTCTTATTGTCCTCATATATTGACCTCCAAAACCAAATCCTCAGTTTTTCTCTGAACTTTCAGAGGTACTTACATTTCTCAGCTCTGTCTGCACAGCAATGATTCTTACAGGAGACATTAATATCATGTGGATAATAACAGCAATACCTCAACAGTTGAATTTATGGATACAATTGACTGTTTTAACATGATCCAGCACGTGACATTTCCCACCCATAACATAGGACATACACTTGATTTAGTATGTTCTGCCGGGGCTGACATTGATCAGCTAGCAAGCAGTGATCTGTGTATTAGTGACCAAAAGCTTCTCACTTTTAATTTAAATGTACCACCTTTTAGACGTGCTCAAAAAAGGGTCATGAGTTTTAGAAATGTCAAGAATATAAATTTTAACTCTCTATCCACTCTGATCTCAGAGCACACTACAGTTGAAACTGTTGATCACTATAATTCTGTCTTGTCATCTGCTCTGGACATTTTAGCCCCTAAGAAAGAGCATGTGGTTTCTTTTCATAAATCGTGTCCCTGGTACACTACTGAGCTCAGAGCTCTCAAGGTGAAAGGCAGACAGCTTGAACGACAGTATTTTAAATCAGGTCTAACTGTTCACAAGCTTATGTATGATGATCATTTAAATCAATACTCTGATGCACTCAAAGCAGCAAGAACAAACCACTACTCATCTGTCATCAGGGATGGAGCTGCAAACCCCAATAAGATTTTTAAGACTATCAGTTGCATTCTTGCACCAGTTAAGCCACTAGCCACTATTCTTCTGATCTGATCACAGAGACTGAACAACGACACCCGGACTCTGCTTTTATCATTCTCTGTGACTTTAATCAGGCAAAACTCACACATGGGCTGCCTAAATTCAAACAGCACATCACATGCCCCACCAGAGACAATAACATTTTGGATCATTGCTACACCACAATAAAGGATGCATATCGCTCCGTCGCCAGAGCAGCTTTAGGACTCTCCGACCACTGCCTGGTTCATCTTATACCAACTTACAGGCAAAAACTTAAAACTACTAAGCCAGTATTAAGGACTGTTAAGAGATGGACCAACGACACAGAGCAGGTCTTACAAGCCTGTTTTGAATGCACTGATTGGAGTGTTTTTGAAGCTGACCTAGACGAGTTCACAGAGACTGTAACATCATACATCAGTTTCTGTGAGGAGTTATGCATCCCTACCAGGACCTACTTATCATTTAACAATGATAAACCATGGTTTACACCAAAACTTAGACAGCTTCGTCGTGAAAAAGAGGATGCCTACAGGAGCGGGGACAGGATTTTATACAAGCAGGCCAGGAACACACTGACAAAGGAGATGGGTGTGGCCAAGAAAAGCTATGCCAAAAAGCTGCAAAACCAGTTTTCTGCCAACGACCCTGCATCAGTATGGAAAGGCCTGAAAGATATCACAAATTATAAAACGCCATCCCCCAGTATCGACAGCAACAAACATCTTGCAAACGAGCTGAATATCTTCTATTGTAGATTTGACACCTCTGACCAGACACCTCACACCCACCCGGATCATCTCCCTACACAGCCATCAACACCTCCAGCCATCTCCCTCTCACCCCCTGCACTTCAGATCAGTGAGGATAATGGGCATCAGATCCTCAGTAAACAGCCATCAACACCTCCAGCCATCTCCTTCTCCACCCCGGCACTTCAGATCAGTGAAGATAATGTGCGTCAGATCTTCAGTAAACAGAGGAGACGAAAAGCACCAGGTCCAGATGGTGTTTCACCAGCCTGTCTGAAAACTTGTGTGGACCAACTGGCTCCCATTTTCACACAGATCTTCAACAGATCACTGGAACAGCGCAAAGTTCCATCCTGCTTCAAACGCTCCAACATCATCCCAATACCAAAGAAACCAAAGATCACAGGACTCAATGTCTACAGACCTGTTGCCTTAACATCTGTGGCCATGAAGTCATTCGAAAGACTGGTGCTAGCTTATCTGAAGGACATCACTGGACCTTTGCTGGACCCCCTGCAGTTTGCCTATAGAGCAAACCGGTCTGTGGATGATGCAGTCAACATGGGACTGCATTATATCCTAGAACATCTGGACAAACCAGGGAACTACGCAAGGATACTGTTTGTGGACTTCAGTTCTGCCTTTAACACCATCGTCCCATCACTGCTCGAGAACAAACTGACAAGCTGAACAAGCTGTCTGTCCCTAGCTCTGTCTGTCAATGGATCACCAGCTTTCTGACAGATAGACAACAGCTAGTCAGAATGGGCAAAATCACATCCGACAGCCGCACCATCAGCACTGGTGCCCCCCAGGGATGTGTTCTCTCCCCACTGCTCTTCTCCCTGTACACAAACGACTGCACTGCAAAAGACCCCTCCATTAAGCTCTTGAAGTTTGCGGATGACACTACTGTTATCGGCCTCATCCGGAACGGTGACGAGTCTGCATACAGACAGGAGGTGGAGCGGCTGGCTTTATGGTGCAGATACAACAACCTGGAGCTGAACACGCTCAAAACAGTGGAGATGATAGTGGACTTTAGGAGAAACCCCCCTGCACTCCCCCCACTCACCATCATGAACAGCACTGTGGCTGCAGTAGAGTCATTCAGGTTCCTGGGCACCACCATCTCTCAGGATCTGAAGTGGGACATTCACATAGACTCCATTGTAAAGAAAGCCCAGCAGAGACTGTACTTCCTTCGTCAGCTGAGGAAGTT
>CAIGQZ010032266.1:5317307-5334808 GCA_903798205.1 Danio tinwini | reverse complement strand
AGACTACACAGTCCCTATTGTTACTCAGTTTCTGACTATGCAAGTTGACAGAGATCTTTCTAGTTAAAGAACTACTAGTCATGCAGTTCTTAGTTCTGAGATTTATCTCTTTCTTTTTTGCTTGTTTGTTTTTATATGCATTTCTAAGACTCTGTATTGGTCATGTGTAGTGTAGTGTCCTGTTAAAAACTAGTCTTCCACTGATGATTCATATTTATTTATGGTATTCATTCTGTAAATCCATCACACAACAAAGCACTATGAACCACTGTAAGAACTAAAGAAAATAATCCTAAAGAAAAACTAAAGAAAAAATTCATCTTGAAAGTCAAAATACCAAACGATTAACAAAATAAGCAAATAAAGCCATATCTCAATCCAAATTACATACATAAATATACAAATCATTATTACATTGTTCTCTAATAATCCAGAAGCTAAACTCGTAAGAGGAATCCATTAATTTTTATTATTATTATAAATCATTTTCTTCAGTCATTGCCTCCTGTTTCCTTGGATGACCTTCCTTGCATCGGCCTCTGTCACTAGCAAGATGGAGTAACTGAGGTAACCTGCTGAGGTAACCTGCGCTCGGTGAGCAGAGCATCGCTTTCTCCACTGGGGAATCCCCTGCCAAAAATGGCTCTAATAAATGCTTGATCTTTGGTGAACAAGACTTTCTGCTAAACAACTTCTTCATTATGCAGGGTCTGGATGAATGGCCTTCCTTGGATCGGCCGTTGTCTCTAGCGTAATGGAGTAACTCTGCTTACCTGCGCTCTCTAAGCAGAGCATCGCTTTCTCCACAGGGGATCATCATGCCAAATATGGCTCTAATACAGTAAATGCTTGATCTTTGGTGAAAAAGACTTTCTGCTAAACAACTTCTTCATTATGCACAGTCTGAATCTTATGTTCATCTCTGAGTCATGGACTAAGGTTGGGGATTCCTTTTTCAGAATTGGTTCTGGATGACTGTAGATTTTTAATTCCCCCTGCCCAAATAAGAAAGGTGGTGTCGTAGTGACTATTTTATGGACTCTTTTTTTAAGACCATTCATTGCTAGTGTGTTTCAGTAGATGCATTTACTAGCTTTAAAGTCTAGCTCTTGTATCTCGACTGAAATTGTCCTGTTTACTAGCTGTGATTTACCACCCCCCTCACTCAGCAAATGAATTTATACAGCAATTCACAGAATTTATTAGCAGTATTGCCATAAAGTATGTCTGCTTTTTATTAGTGGGTGCTTTTAACATCCATGTATGCTGTCAGGCAAACCCATCATCGAAGGAGTTTCTTAAATTTATTGACTCTTTTAGTTTGGTGCAATGGACAAAAGACTCTACCCATGTTATGGGTCCTACCATAGATCTGGTACTTTCTCTTGGGTTTGCTGATCCTGATATCAAGTTTTCTGATTTCCTGCTCACTGATCATGAGTCGATTCCCTTACAAAAAATTACTGCATTTGTTTAAAGGAATATTGCAGTTTTAGTTAACTTCTGAAAAGTGCCGTTTTTTGGACACGAAAAAAACTGCATTATTTAACTATATTGCAGTATTAATGCAATACAACTGTAGTACTACAATACAACCAACTGCAATACATCTACTGCAATACAACTGGAGTACTACTACAGTACAAATGCAGTACAACTACTGCAATACAACTGAAGTACTACTACAGTACAACTGCCATATCGCTATTGCAATACAACTGAAGTACTTCTACAATACAGCTGCAGTACAACTACTACTTTTTCTGCTCGGTGGACAATGGTTTTCAAATGAGGTTTTAGTACTTCAGTTGTACTTCCACATCATATTGTATTGCACTTTTCAGAAATGTAACTAACTACAGAAACACATCTACAATACAGCAATACATAATAAACTAAAGTGCAATTTTAATACTTATGTTCCTAAATGCAATAAAGTATATAACTTATCACTATATTGCCCCTCTCACTTTATTTAATGTACTTCCATTGTACTGCAGATTTTACTGCTGTTGAACTTTATTGCATTATAGTTGAACTGTGTTTATTCCTCATTATACTGCAATTTTGCAGTTACATTGAATTTTGCCACAGTTATCTTAGTATACAGGCTACTGCTGTTGTACTGTTCAGTTCACTGCAGTTATTTTTTATTATTTGTTTTTGCAAATAAACTTAAAATTTTAATTAGAAAATTACTTGAATCCAAACAACATCCCTGAAAAAAGTAAATATTCTTGGAAGATGTTGAAGAACAAACCCCTTGGAACACAAGTGTAGTACAGTTCTTACCGCACCATTGGCATATTAGACGCAGAAGCACAAGTGCAGTAAAGACGGAGTTTACTTGTTTTTACTACAGTTTACTGCAACTTATACTGCGGTTTTACTTTATTGTATTGTATTTGAACTGTGTTTATACTTCATTATATTACAATTTTGCAATTGTTCTTAATTTTACTGCAGTTATACTTTTATATACTGTTGTTGTACTGCAGTTGTACTGCAGATTTACCTCAGTTTTTTTTTTTTTTTGTAAGGGTTCTATTGTCCATGTCTCTATCTACTCTCCTTCAATTTACTAATGACTAGGCCCACACGGAATCTGCGCGCTCAGAATTCCGCAGATTTCTAGCCCATCATTAATTCTTGTTATTTACTTGAGTAAATGTGTGTAAATCTGAATTTATTCAGTTTTTAAATTACACATATTTCACATATTAAGGTTTTAGTTATGAGACTTCCAAAATATTTCCGCAGAAATCCGCAGATTTTTACCAAAAAACGTCTGAAGATTCAGTCTGCATTTACTAATGACACTGTAACACTAGCTATGTTTTCATCCACCTATTTTTATGCGCATTTTGGATATGCTCATAAAAAATTGGTTGATGAAAACGCCAAAATGCGCATGCAATTTGAAAATGTGCATAAAAATATGTGCGCTTTACTAAGTAAGATAAACTTTTTATTCAATAAGAACAGATGTGCATAAACAACGATGGAAACATTTTTACCAAACAAATTCTAGTATGCGCATTAAAAAAAGTCATGTGACTTTGTTATGAGATCATGTGATGATCAAAATGTGTGTGAATGGACAAACCAGCAGGCTCAGCACATTGTAAAGCATCTGAAATGTTGTTTTGGTTGTTCTAAATCGCCTTAACAGTTTCAGCATTAGTGTTATTATATTATAAATGACCTCCAGAATCAAGAGCATCTGTGCTCCACGTCTCACGCCTTCAAACGTCACAGCATATTCACTGCATGTTAGGATACCTTTTGAGGCGCAAGTCATTTAGTAAATTAAGAAAAGATTCACACAGCTTCTCCTACCACAGCAAATTCCGTTTTTACTGTTGATATTTGTCACCAGTTAGTCAGGAAGTGACGATTTTGTTCGCTTTGACTCGTTTGGTGGAAGCGCTGCTTTATTCGCATGTCTTTTATACAATAATCCAGTTTTGTGCATAAAGTTAATTCACATTTTTGGATGGAAACATAGCTACTGTCTCGATATTATTCTCCTAATCTGTGTTTTATACAAACTTGTTCTCATTCATTTCTAGATCTACAGCTGACTGTCCAGTATGCTGACCAGCATTATTAATTTAGAATTAGGAATAATATTTGCAATATGTTTTGCTAAAACATTAATACATTAATATCTGAAGTGGACAAGTGGTAATAATCTAATTTAAATATTTGTTCTTTTCATAAAATGTGTATTGTAATTCATATTATAACAAAAAATAAATTGTCTCCCTTTTTCTTTACTGTTTAGTTAAATTTATGAATATACTTACAGTATATGTTTGACTTCTGCATGATATTTTGTCTCTATTATTGTGTTATTTTAAAGTAAAATTAATTATTGTTTAGTTTTTTTACTGCTTGTCGTGTTTTGGCACAATTCATAAACTGAAATTGAGTGGTTTTACTAAAGCCACCCATCTAACATAAAATTTAACCTCTATGTCAAACATATTCTGTCTTTTTTCCTGATATAAGATACTACAGTATATGTATGATATGGTTATTACACTGATTCATTTAGTTGGGCAAAGAGCACTAATGACTTTGTGAAGCTAAAGTTTGATGACTTTATTGATGACTTTGATCTAAAGTTTGATGACTTGAAGCTGGATTTTGATTACTCTGGACTTGAGGACTTGATTTGAGACTAAATGGAAAGAGTCAAGACTTGCTTGTGACTCGCAAAACAACCACTTGGTCCCACATCTGATGATTAACTCAAATCGTCAGTCAGACTATTAAAGTGAAAACTTGTTCTTCTTTCAGGTGATAGATTTAGGTTCTAATGTAAAATATAAATTAAAAGTTGCTCATTTAAAACACCAATGTAGTTGACCTCAATGTGTGACATGTTGGGAACAGAGAAAATATTATTTTACTTTGTGATGACAAAAAGTGAATATCACACAGATATGTGTAGTTTTAAATTATTCACATTTCTTCTGAACTGTTTTTGCAGTTTTTATAAGATAGTGAGAAGTATTTTCAGAACACAATGTTTAGTGTTGTAGAAATTGTTTTATTGAAACTCTAGTACCAAGAGTCCATGATACGCCTCATGCTCATGAATCTCATGCCACCATAATTGCTGAAGTTCCTGTACTGTCCAGGGCCGAAGTGCCACATCCTGCCTCTGTAGTGGGGCTGGTCATAAAAGAGCCAGTGGCCGTCCATCACATGGCAGGACTGGCAGTGAGACATGCGGTAACGGTCCTGGATGTTGTCACAGTCATCCATCATCTCGTACATCTGACCCATGAAGTTGTCCCTTTCGTAGATCCTCATTCTGTAGGAGCCCCTGTACTGGAGTGCAAAATGAGACTGTTATTTTCAAGTTTATCAGATAACAAAATTTTAACAGTCTAAAAAATGTATTATCTTATAAATCCTCAAAATTTAAAATACCATGGGGATCATACGGCAGGATCTGATGCAGTTGCTCATTCCAAACATAGACATGTAATCAGCATACTCTCCCCTCCTGAAGAAATATCCACTTCCCATGTAGTTGGGTTGATCGTACATCATCCAGCAACCACTGTCCACTCTGCAAGAGTGACAGCGGCTCATGTAAGAGTGCATGTCACCACAGTCGCCCATACACTCATAAGAGCGACCCTGAAAGTTCCTGTCCTCAAAGAAGGTGACCTAAAAAGTTCAAGCATAATGTTTTTGTTATGAAAAGTTAAAAAAAACTAAATATAATATTTTTTGAGTTTCACTGTGTGGAATGGGTGCTAGATTGAGGTTTACCTTCATGTTTGCGCTGTCTGATCCTCAGTGGTTCCACAAAGGAGAAGCTGAAGCTGATTCTGGCTGTTGACTGACTGCTGTCACCTGTCCTTTTATACAAACCCAAGACTAAAGACTACACAGTCCCTATTGTTACTCAGTTTCTGACTTTGCAAGTTGACATAGAGATCTTTCTAGTTAAAGAACTACTAGTCATGTAGTTCTTAGTTCTGAGATTTATCTCTTTCTTTTTTGCTTGTTTGTTTTTTTATGCATTTCTAAGACTCTGTATTGGTCATGTGTAGTGTAGTGTCCTGTTAAAAACTAGTCTTCCACTGATGATTCATAGTTTATTTATGGTTCTCTTTCTGTAAATCCATCACACAACAAAGCACTATGAACCACTGTAAGAACAAAAAAAATTAAAACAAATTTATCTTGAAAGTCAAAATACCAAACGATTAACAAAATAAGCAAATAAAGCCATATCTCAATTCAAATTACATACATAAATATACAAATCATTATTACATTGTTCTCTAATAATCCAGGAGCTAAACTCATAAGAGGAACCCATTAATTATTATTAATAATATTATTATTATAAATATTTGCCTCCAGTCATGCCTCCTGTTTTCTTGAATGGCCTTCCTTGGATCGGCCATTGTCTCTAGCGTGATGGAGTAACTCTGCTTACCTGTGCTCTTTAAGCAGAGCATCGCTTTCTCCACAGGGGATTCTTATGCCAAATATGTCTCTAATACAGTAAATGCTCGATCTTTGGTGAACAAGACTTACTCTCTCATAGGTTTGGTATTTCTGATATTGAGTTTTCTGATTTCCTGCTCTCTGATTATAAGCTGATTCTGTTGTCCATGTCTCTTTCTAGTCTCCTTCAGTTTAATTTTAATCTGTGTTTTATAGAAGCATGTTCTCATTCATTTCTGGATGTACCGCTGACTGTCCTGGATGCTGACAAACATCTCATTCACCTAAATTCTGCCTGTGAGAGTGTTTTAGATGTTACTGCTCCACTCAAGCCCCACAAGAAAAAACTCAAATCTACCCTATGGCAAACCGTAAATACTCGATCACTACACCAAACTTGTAGAAAAGCTGATCAGAAATGGAAAATGGATAAATTGCTAAGGCTTCTTATTGTTCTGATTTAATTGTTACAAATCACTCTACACCCAAAGCTATTTTAATTTTTACATGGTTGTTAATACTTCAGTTTAAACAATCCATGTTGCTTCAAATGCTTTATGTGAAAGATTTTTGAGACATTTGCAACTTTTAGTTACCACTGAGGGATGTGCTCAGGTAAATATGTTTTCTAATTGTATAATCCATATCGTTTGTAAATATTTGAGAATTGTAGTGAAATTACAGCTGGCCTCTTTGGGATCCTTCTTGACTTGATTTTTTTTACCTGGAGAATTTTAACATTCAGATGGACAATAATGATTCTACTATGACTCAGGACTTTCTTTGTTGGACTTTTGATCTAAAGCAGTTGGTTGATTGCCCCACATATATCAAGGGTCCTACTTTAGAACTTATTATTACCAATTGTAACACTTTCCTTGAGAAAGACTTTGAGTATGGACCAGTCGAATCAGAAGCCTAAATTCATCTGCAGAGAACCAGGGTGTCACAACAATAATGAACCACTCACACAGTGAATAAGTTTGAACTGATGGTATTGTTTGTGTTCAGTTGTTAAATCTCAATTAATCGGCAAGTAAATTATAAGAAACAAAAAGAATATTGTGGAAAAAAAAATACAAATAATACTCAATACCAAATGAAATAATAAAATAATGTTTCACAAATGTTTCTTCTTTGATTACTTACAGGTTTAAACCCTGGTTTTACTCAACAGGTAAGTATATATTAAGTAAGTATAACCACCTTCACTCAATACTGTTGATGAAATATAAATAAAATAATCTTTGCTTTCACAGGTTTCACTCTCAATTTGTTTAAATTTCACAGATAGAAAAATAAACTTGACTCTTTGTCAGTAAGATAGAATTCCCTTATAAATAAACTGTTAAAGAAAAAATATATTTTCTAAATTAATTTTCTCAAGTGTTAAGTTCTTCTCTTATTTACGCAATTTTGTATATGAGAACAAATAAAACAAACCCAACCCTATTACACTTTGTGAATCAACAATAAATAAAATAAAAAAACCTATAAAACCCCAACAGAACAGTCCACATATGATCAATTCACAATTCTTTTTTTTTCTTTTCCAAACTCAGTTTCTCAAAAGTCCTTTTCTTTTTCTGCAAAAGGCAGTCAGTAAAAGTATATTCACCCTTTTTGTGAATATAAGTTTTCTTTGGGAGTAATGGAGAAATGTCTGTCACTCAGTTTCTCCTTTGTGAGTGAATCCTTTTCCCAAAACAAATAAAATAATTGAACGACTGTGTGTTTGTAGTTCAGTTTCCTTCCGTCCAGATCGGCAACAATATCATTTTCACACAATGACAAATTGAAGTTAGGTCCGTGTGGCTCGCCAGTCCCAACCCCTTTTTGCGAACACAGGAGTCAGAACGAATCCAGAAAACACCAATTCCCAATTCAGCATCAAGTCAACGGATCACGCAGTAGCACAACGATGGCACTAATCCAGGTAAAAGGAAAAAATAAAACAAAACAAACAAAAAAAACCTGACCTTGAAAACAACGTCACAAAATCATCATTAATATAAATTCCATAACACACATATGATGTCTATTACCACAGCATCAAAATAGCAATAACATTTCACATATGAAACAATACATTCACATTATCTTATAATCCCATTAAAAATTAAATGAACTTATAATACAAATCTTCACTTACATGTGACATGCATGAAAACTTTTTCCTAATACATTTACATTTATTAACTAATAAATGAAACAGAAGTTAACTCACCAAAACCAGATGAACTTTTAATCTCTTAAATGTGATGAACTTCTTCACTCGATCCTTTTGCTTATTCTCTTTTTTTCTTCACATTTAACTCTGATCGTGTTTCTTTTCAGATGATCTCACGTTAATCGATCTAGTTACACATTAACAAGGCTTCTCGTTATCAGCTTTGTCATAATCATTAACTAATAAATCACGAATTCTCTCATATAAACGGTTTCTTCTAGCTTCTCTTGCTGCTATATTGTCTTTAGACACATATAATTCAAAGTTTGATCAAGAATCTCTTATTTGCTCGTTAGTAACAAACTTAATTCGAAGGAGACCAAAAACAGCGTCTGCTCTCTTCCGCTCCGCCGATCCGAGTGCGCGCGAATTCTAACCGCGTCAGTGATCCGGAACCGGAAAGACGTCACATGACATTCTAAATCCTAACACATCGCTTTTACAACAAAAAAAATATTTAAATGTGCTATAATTGCCTATAATAATAGCTTGTAAAACAGAAAGAGAAGAAACAAATTGTTCAGCATATTTAATTAATAAATTCTAATCTTGTTGCTATTGGTAACCTGGGTTACACAATGGTCTATTTTTGTCACAGTTATCATCCTCTGATTTTGGTTTTTCTGACCATTTGTTTCGTATGGATCTTTTTAAATAAGTTTGTCAGCGTAAATGGCATCTCTCTACTCCTAATGTATGCCACCTAGCTTGAAAGGAGCATTTAAAGAATTGTAAGGCAAAAATCTACGACACCTAAGGTATCTACCAGGTCCTAGTATTTTTCACAAATTATTGCCAGCAATGAAAGTAATTCACAAACATACTATGTTCATACTATTAACAATGGTTACAGCTCTTCAAATGCACCAGTTTCTACCCATTTTTGTAATAGATCTCTGGATAACGAAACGGTTACTAACGTAACCCTCATTTCTCGCGGGGGGGAACAAAAATGCTATGTGGAAACTTCCACTATGGGGATTTCCTCCTCTGAGTCAGATGCTGGGGGCCTTGGAAGTCTGTAGGGTTTGCCAAATGGGGAACTCAACTAAACAAAATTAAGAAAGCGCACGTATCTCTGTTAGAGAGAAAAGAACAGCAAGCATGATACAACACCAAGCCGAATTCAACAGCACCCGTGAGGAAATTGGCTCTACTTGAAAATTGTAAAATCTTGCAAATGTATTAGGTGCTGCCCAGCCCGCAGCTATATAGATATTTGTTAGAGAGGCGCAGCCAAGAGTAAGCAACGCTCCTAGTGGAGTGCGCTCCAAGTCCCGAGGGACACAGCTTGCCCTGGCTCTGATAAGCGAGGGAGATGGCATCCACTATCCAATTGGCCAATCTCTGTTTGGATACAGCACGTTCCTTCTGCCAACCGTCGTAAGAGACAAAGAGCTGTTCAGAGGATCTAAAGCTCTGAGTGAGGTCCACATAAATACGCAGAGGGCGAACAGGGCACAGCAATGAAAGGGCTGGGTTTGCCTCCTCCGAAGGCAGCACTTGCAGGCTCACTACCTGGTCTTTAAACTGTGTGGTAGGAACCTTGGGCACATAGCCAGGCCGTGGTCTCAGGATCACGTGAGAAAAAAGCCAGGTCAAATTCCAGGCACAAATCACTGACCGAAAATGCCTCCAGGTCCCCGACCCTCTTGATCTATGCCAACGCGACCAGCAGAGCTGTCTTCAAGGTCTTCGCACCTCTGAGGAACCAAATGATGAGGTTATGCCTCCCCATGATGCCACCATCCATTGCGTCATGATGAGCGGAAATGGCAGCAACATAAACCTTCAGTGTCGAGGGTGACAGCCTCTGCTACAACCTCTCCTGAAGGAAAGAAAGCACAACACTTATCTGGCAAGTTTAGGGGTCTTCTCGGCGAGAAGTGCACCATTCAGTAAATAGAATCCACTTCAGGGCATAGGCATGCCTCATAGAGAGTGCTCTAGCCTAGGTGATGGTGTTAACCACCGCAGCTGGTAGGTCACCTAAGTCTTCCTCGCTCTGTCTGTGCACCACACATAGAGGTTCCAGAGATCTGGGAGTGGGTACCAGATGTTGCCCCATCCCTAAGAAATAAGGTCTGTCCTCAAAGGGATCTGCGGGGGGATTGCATCGTGAGGAGAGAGTTCTGATATCCAGGTCTGGTTGGGCCACATAGACGCAACTAACAAGACCTGCTCCTCGTCCTCCCTGACTTTGCACAGAGTCTGCGAATAAGCTCACTGGGGGGAAAAACATATTTGTGCATGCCTGGAGGCAAGCTGTGAGCCAGTGCTTCTGTGCCGAGAAAGCCCTCGGTTAGGGAGAAATAACACTTTCAATGGGCGCTGTCGGAGGAAGGTGAATAGACTTGGAGTGGAGTCTCCATTCTCCAGGGTGTGGAAGCTGCCATGAGAATGCATCGGCTGCACGATTGAGCTCACTGGGGATTTCACCGGCGTGCAACGATTTCAGCCACGTATGACTCCAGAGGAGCAGAGACATGCGGCCGGAGCAGATACTCCCTATATGGTTGATATACATCGCCGTGCTGTACGTCCTGACAGCACGTGTTTCCCCTTTAGCATTGGAAAAAAATGACGCAGAGCGAGACACAGCCAACAGCTGCATGCCTGCAACACAAGGCCTCTTGGCCCGTGCTGGAGGCATCTGTCGATATGATGACATGCTTGGACCCTTGTTCTGGAGGCACTCTGGCCTGTAGAAATGCAGGGTGTGTCCAGAGGCTGAGGGCGCGATGACACATCAGTGCGTGCCTGTGGCCATGCTTGTCTGGGGACCCGATCGTGAAGCCAATGCTGAAGCAGTCTCATATGGGGCAATCTGAGCGGCGTGATGGCAGCTGCGAAAGCCATATGCCCCAGGAGCCTCTGAAATAATTTTAGAGAGACCACAGTTTTCCTGTCGAACTCCTTCAGACAGGTCAGCATCAGCTCGGTGCGCTCTCGAGAGAAAGGCGTGCCACCATGGTGATCAAGTCCAGCTCCAACCCAAGAAAGGAGATTCTCTGCACCGGGTTGAGTTTGCTCTTTTCTCGGTTGACCTGAAACCCCAACTGGTCGAGGTGCTGGAGCACCCTGTCTCTGTGCATAATCAGTTGATCCTGCGAGTGTGCTAAAATCAGCCAGTGGTCGAGATAATTGAGCATGCGGATGCCCATGAGCCGAAGAGGCGCTAGGGCACCCTCTGTGAGCTTGGTGAAGACTCGCAGAGACAGAGAGAGCCCGTGGGCGAGGATTTTGTACTGCCAAGCTTGACCCTCGAACATAAATCGCAGAAACTGGCGGTAGCAAATTTTGCATTCTTCAGGTCTATTGCTGCAAACTATTCCTGAGGGCGGACGCACCGGAAGATGCGCCTCTGCGTGATCATTTTGAATGTCAGCTTGTGCAGACAGCGGTTCAAATTTTGCAGATCTAGGATTGGTCGTAGCCTACTGCTCTTTTTTGGGTACGATGAAGTACGGGCTGTAAAACCCGCTCCTCATCTTGGCTGGAGGGACCAGCTTGATTGCATCCTTCACCAGGAGGACAGCAATCTCCTTATGCAAGACAGGGGCTGAGGCAGGACTGACCCTAGTGAAATACACACCCGTGAACTTGGGGGGCCGTTTGGCGAACTGAATTGCATAGCCGAGTCTGATCGTGCGAACGAGCCATTGCAATGGGCTGGTCAGTGCTAACCAGGCTGGAAGAGCTCACGCAAGTGGCATCATAGACAATGAGCGCTTGATGGGGCAGTGTGGAGTGGGAGGGCTCAACCGGGGAGTGATGGTGTCCCGCGAAAGAGCAAGAGGCGAGAAGCTCATTCTCACCTTCCTTTCAGGGTCCTGAGGGGGGGCTAAGAGTGTGCTGAACGGGAGACTGTCCTCCAGCATAGTCAGAGCCGCTGGCGAGGTGCACCGATCCTGCAAGTTGGAAGGCATAAGCGTCCTAAACTGGCAGTATTCGAGCTGACACATCTGAAGAAGGGGAAAAATGCTCTTTTATTGAAAATTTGGTGGCCACTTGCTGTGAGATCAAATGGCGTTTGATGATGAATGGCCCGGCCTTCCACTGTGAAAAGAGCACGTTCCCTCTTTTCTGGATAGCCCATCTCAGGCACTCTTTGCGGTCCTTTACCGGACTTAGTGGCGCTTAGTGGCAGGCAAGGGAGAATACCGAGCTCGACCGTCTACCAAAGCATGTACCCACTCTGCGAGCAAGAGAAGCAGCCTGTCAATGCCCACAGCTTCCTCGTTCACTCTCTCTTTTTCTTCTTGCAAAGGAGATTTGGAGGAACCCTGAAGACTCTCTTAGTAGCACGTTCGGCTCTAAAAGTGAAAAGGAGACTGTGTTGCACGGCTGGCATCTTTATACAATGATAATTGTGATTGCTGCCAGCTGTGTAAGCTGACACCGCCAACTCATTGGCATTTCATTGGCCTGTTTTATTACTCTTTCAGATGATTGGCTTCTAACGAAATCCCCATATTGGAAGTTTGCACGTAGCTTTTTTGTTCCCCCCTTGCTGGGAAACTGAAGTTCTAAGATTGACAGTGTCTGCAAAGACAGTGGCCAAGTCACATCCATTTGTGCTGTTTGTTGCATCTCGCACTTCTCTGACCTTCCTCTTTCTCAAATTTCCCTCCCTCATCTGGCTTCTCTATGCAAAACGTCTCTCTTATGAAAGCGACTATTTCCATTATTGACCATATCTCTCCACATCCCAACAACTCCACTGTTTAAATCTTGCTTTTTCTCTCTAGGGGTTGTTGTCCTAAACATAATACATAAGTCCTTACGTGGTGGAATGGTTCCTGCAGCACTTACAATTGCTGCCATTACACTTGTCCCCACAAAAAAACTGCTGATTTTAGTAATCTCCATAAGTTTTGGCCCATCTCAAATTTACCCTCAAATCTCAAATTTACCCTTCCTAGCCAAAGTCTTATTGTGAGCTTATTGTTACTTTTGGTATCCCTCAGGGTTCCACTTTAAGCCCCCTACTTTTAAGGATGTACATTTTGCTTATATCCATTGATCTTAAGTTCCATTTTTATGCAGACAACACTCAGATCTACATTCACACTAAACCTACTGATACTACATGTCTCACAACTTCTTTTGTCTTAGTAGTGACAAGACAGAGCTTTGTTGCATGTTCCAGCAATAATTTTCATGGTGGTTGGATTCACAGTATTTCAAGACTGCTTAAACAAAGCTTCAGGACCACCACCTCAAGAAATCTGTGTGTTCCAGGTTTAAGTACTTCAACCTTCAAGGATAAAAACATTGGAAATCTTCAGTCTGTGCTCTTCAGTTTATTACGATTTCCTCTTCAAGCATCCAGAGATCCACATCGGCTTGTTCTGTGCATCAGAGCCTTTAGGAAGAAACCAGCTTTTTCCAACCACTGCACTATCAACAGCGGAAACATAAATATGTCACTTTTTAAACCTCCTTCAGACACCTTGGATTAGTATATTTCAGTATATAATATTCTAATTTATTAATAACAAAAGCCTTTTTTGAGTAAGGTTTACCTTTTTAAAATCTAGCTTGTCTTTAGACAAGATAAGAGTAATTCATCACAATCCTCAACTTAATTGTCTTTATTATTCATGTGTACGCAGTTCATGTATTGTACAGTTGTAGTGTAGTGTAGTAGTTTTCAGTTGCCCTTGTTTATTCTTTTGTAAATAATAATAATAATAATTTATTACAGTTGTGCCTTCCTTGATTTGATAATACAGTAATAGACTCTACAAGTCAGACTATCTCACTAATCCTTCAGATTTGGCTATATAATAAACTCTTTGTATAAAAAAATGTGTGTAATTAATTTCAATAATCATTGATTTTTAATTATTGCCACAGTGAGATTCTGTGACTAGTGCCCTGTTTAAAGGCAGTTATTTATCTGATACTCACGCTCACCTTAATTGAAGAGTGACCAAAATCTTAATATTAATATTATTATTAATATTAATGATAATATTCAAGACAAAACTAAGAAATTATCACTACATTATAGTTTGCTGTATGAGGCAAAAATGTCAATATAACTGTCATTGACATTGACTGTCAATATAATCTGTTTCATATGATTATTGAGTGAAAGTAATATAAAAGCATTAGACTTTATCAAGTTTATCAAGGGCCATATTAATTTGGCATTGACATACTTTTTTCTTAACTCTAATAGTAATAGTTACCATTGACTTTCATTTTATGATTCACCAAGGACTAATCTCTTCTAATCCCTTTAATATTTCCAATAATTAACCTAACACTTGTCAATATACAGTACTAAATCAATGGAACAATCACACTGGGGTGTTTATAGATTATGACCATTGTGTTTTAGATGAATATAGAGCTTTTTATTTGTCATATTAATAGTGAGAGGATCCTAAATGCTGTCAGTCACAGCGATTAAACTAAATCTGAGCCGCCATGTTAGAAGTAAATTATATTAATCTAAGCTTTTGTAAATTGTCTTATTTTAAATTCATTTCACAATTTTGAAATGTTAGGGTTTTTATTACTGTATTTGGAGACCATGTTCCCATAAACATACAAGAAAATAATGATAGTAATCCTACATTTAGATTTGTATGAGCTCAAGTTATCAGTCATACTATTAACCCCCTGGGGATGTTGATCATAAAATGCTCTAATTTTAGATCATATTGATAAGACAAACAGATTTGAAAACTGTAAATGTCAAAAAATGTGTCTATTTTTATTTGTATATATTCATAATTACAACAAAACAATATGTTTTCGTAAAATTATCAAAACAGACAGGAAGTGCTTTTTTTCTGACTTTTCTGTCAACATAACTGGCAAACCTGACAAATGGAGTGTCTGTGAATATTTGCCTCACATACATGAGAGACATTCCTGCACAAAGCCAGAGATGTGCACTTTTTAAACGAGCCAACTCTTTTTGAAAAAAAAAAAAAATGTTGTTTCATTTGGTAATCTGTATATGGAAAGAACGCAATGCAGAATTCTCCCAGGTTAGCTCATTAAAAGGCCATCCACTATGTTGAGTTCCTACCTCTGCCATTCAAACACAAATGATGACAACAGCCACCTGAACTCGTGCACGCCCACAAACAATTCTTTATTTATTTATTTATTTTACTGTAGTTGAACTAGTCAAATGTTTAAAAATAGCTAACTGAGGCTGTGATTATTTGAGGAAAAAATATAAATATAAGGTTGTTAAAATAATAATTAAATTTAAAGGGCACCTATGGTGAAAAATCTGTTCTTCAAGCTGTTTGGACAGACATATGTGTAGGTATAATGCATCATATTAGGGTGATAAAAACACACCCAGTCCTGTTTTTTTTCATTTAACAACATAAAAACGGTGGACCAATTAGAGTGGTTTTGAGACTGACCACAACGCGACGTAGGAGTGTGATTGAAAGCTGCATATTAACATGTCTCCATAGTAACCTGGATGATCATATCAACAAGACAGGACGTCCGCAAAGCAGCTGGGAATAAAAGATCTGTTCAGTTTGCTAGGATTATCAATCATCATCAAATGTGATCAAGAGTGAGTTTTACAAGCTAAATGTCCAGTCAATGTTTTTAAAACAGTGCATGTGTGTAATGAATTACAGCAATTTACTTCAGCTTTACTTCATCAACACAGCCGCATGTCAGAACAATTATAAAAGAAGATGCTTCAATCCCGGTTTGCGGACGTTAAATCAGGTTTATTTTGTACATTAACATAACAGATATCCATACAGCAGTTGATATTAACATGTATCCTGTCACATTTGCGTGCAAAAAGACTAAAGCTAAACGTGTGCCATCTGTGTGTGTGCGTGTCCGTGCTGTGTTTGTGCAAAAACTTTGTAACGACATTGTGTGTGACTCATTGATGCAACTTCACAACAAATGCATTAAATACTCATTGATAAAGGTCTTACTGTAGTATTTCTCACAAACGTTACGTGAGGTCTGCTTATTTCTTGTCGGTCTGTCTGACGCAGCCAAGGGCGGAGATTAAGGAACACTGACAGGCACATAGAAATGGTGGGCGTGAAGGACTAGCCTTATAGGCGCAGTAAACAAAAACAGCTACCTGCTGCTCAGAGCTATAAAATAGAAACTTATGAAAGGTATAATAAAAAAATCTGATGGGTGTTTTGAGCTGAAACTTTACAGACACATCCTGGAGACACAAAAGACTTATATTAAATCTGGAAAAAGTGGTAACCTAGGTGCCCTTTAAACAAATTGTTTTTCATGTTTAAAATATTTCTTCTTGTGATCAAAGCATTCATCATTATGCCACTTCAGTCTCTCGAAGTCATTCACAAATTATTATTAAATGTTGGATTATTGCACAAGAAACAGTTTTTATTACAGCGGTGTTGCAAACACATTTTATACCATTTTAAATATATATTTTTATCTTTGAAAGAAACATTAAATTGATGATAATTTATTAGTAGTTATAAAAAACAAAATAACAACAATATATAATTTATATTTAGCTTTTTGTGTGATAGCTAAATATATTCTTAATAAACTAAAAACAGAAAAGTTTTAAACGTATTTTGTCCTTTTCTTCTCCCCCTCAGGGGAGAGTTTCCCCAGAGTCACATGTCCTATTATGCATCTCATTATGCAGGCCTTTGTCTTTTTAGGTGTGAATTACTGCATTAGTAATAATAGTTTGTTCTTTATTGGATAGAGCTTTTTCAATGTCAGAAATTTTTATTAATATATTTAATTCTGTAAACAAGTAAAAACTATGCTTTTTTCACATCATTTTGAAACAAAAAACTCTAGGCTACAAGATCCAGTTCTCAGAAGTTGTGTGAACAAACATTCTGTGTGTTTTTCATGAAGTTATTTAAGTGATTAACTTGTTCAGTGATTTCAGTGATTTTCACTATCCTCGCATAAATGTATTGTTCTCAAAAAAACAATATATTATTGTAGCCCAGTTTGTGCTGTTTACATATTCGACTTTAGCCACTTTTATGTTTAGAAGCATCTGAAAAAAATGACAAATATCAGGGCATATCAGAGCTTCTCCAGTGCCCCAAACATCCTCAGACCCCAGAAGGTTAAGCTGAAAACCTATTTTTACCCAGTGTAAAGTTTTAGGTTCTGATGTTAATTAGAGATTTAAAGTTAGACATTCAAAATCACATTTAGTGAGTGACCAATGTGTATGTACAGAAATCGCACAAAGTGAACAACTGTGTAGGGTGGTATAGAAATTGTTTTATTGAAACTCTAGTACCAAGAGTCCATGATACGCCTC
>CAIGQZ010032266.1:5301454-5312307 GCA_903798205.1 Danio tinwini | reverse complement strand
ACAAGGGAGAAGCTGATTCTGGCTGTTGACTGACTGCTGTCACCTGTCCTTTTATACAAGACCAAGACTAAAGACTACACAGTCCCTATTGTTACTTCCCTATAGTTCCTGACTATGCAAGTTGGCATAGAGACCTTTCTAGCTAAGGCTTGGTATGTAGTTCTTAGTACTCAAATTATTTTATTTTTTATGCATTTCTTGTACTCTTTATTGGTGATGTGAAAGTACAAATAACTAAAAAGTATTATTTCTTAGCTATAAAAATAATCTAGGCTAACAAATCATAGTGCAATTCCATAAATACAATATTTCTATTTTTCATACTTTCCTGGTTTGGTTTTCTGTCACAGGGAGACAGGAAAATGATGGAGATACTATCTAAAGGTACATTACAAAGTCAAGCAAAAAACATGCCAAATGAATGGCATTTATATATATATATATATATATATATATAAATTCAGCATGTCATATTGGACTATCAACAATCAATTAGCATTTTGCAGAGAAAAAGTAAACAATATATAAGACTATTGACCTCTAATGTCAGCATTTGTATTAGCAAGTGGGTTATTTATATGGAAATACATAAAAATTGTAGAATCATCAACTAGCTGATGTTTTGAATATGTTTTACTGCTAATTTAAAAAACCCAGAATCACTAAACCTAATGACTACAGAACTATTATGTCCGTAACTACACTACCTGACAAGTCTTGTCATCGATCCAAGTTGTAAGAGCAACAAATAATAACTTGACTTTTAGTTGATCATTGCAGAGATGTATGGATGCAGTCCTCCAAGCTCATCGAAGTACGGATTTTTGTCTAAGCAAAGTCAGACCGTACTGTCCTAATTAAATAATAAAAAATTGAGGCATGATCATATTTTATTTTGGTAAATAAATATAATCTAGAGGCCTTTGCCTTTCATATGAGCCACTTCTGATACCCAGTGATCAACTAGAAGTCAAGTTATTATTGTTGTTTGTAAAACTTTGATGGGCGAAAAAGATTTTTTTCAGGTAGTGTATTAGATTTTAAGTCTGGTCTTGGTCTGCTTGAAGGACATCATTAGAATCTTGCTGGATGCTTTTCAGTTTATCTACAGAGCAAACAGTTTACAGCTTATATCCTGCCACACTCCAACAGACCTAGGGCCTCTTGTACAAAGACTTGTTCAAAAACAACTGTAAATGTGTCTATGCACCAGAAAAATAAAATGTACATGTAGCCAAGGGAAAAAATAGCTGGTAATGATGCCTCCCTGCCACTAGAGGTTTCTTGGTGCGTTCATACAGAGTTGTTGTGAAAGGAGAAGAAGTGCCCTCCTGAGAGTTTAGCTACGCTAATCTGTTGTCTTTTGAGCCTGAAAGAAAGGTACTCTGACAGTTTTATTTAGAGGAAAAAGAGGAAGTCCTCACTGCAGTTTTGAGAGCAGCTGTTTCTCTTTATGCTTGACTGGTGATCAGGTGGATTTTGCATTGTTCCGGGTGCAGAAATATTCACGTGGTGAGACTGTGTAATCTCCAGCAACGAAGATTGAGCGTGAGTAGTTATTGATGCTGTTCATTTCCAGGTTAATGATCGTATGTTATATTATTTGAGTAAAATTGAGGTGACCGTTTATTGTACCTCCTTTTATTTTTGGCCTAATAATATCAGAGGGGTGAGCGAGTACACAAGAGTGCGCACGTGATCGAAGGCTTTGCGGATCATTCAGAGTGCAGTTCAACATTCAACAGAGTGAGTTTTATTGATTTTTATGTCTTGAACGATACTTTATGCTCATTCAAAGAAATGTTATTGAGCAATGTGTTATTTGTTCCTATGATCAGTGCTAATTTAAGTTTTGCAACTATTTACTCTAATATGAGAATGTTGATAATGATGTTATACATGTAAAGTGGAAATTTACATTTGTTTATTTGACATTGAAGTGTATTTGGTTTATGATCATGTGTGCTTAGAATTGTTTATGCTTTTGTTTTTGTGCAGGGATACATAATAAGCCACTTTCGTTGTTTATTTAAATTAGTCCTATTAGGGACATAGGCAAGATCACTATGGTTTTTTTTATTTACTTTCATGTGTGGACATTATAAGTATCAACTGAAAAGAGGAGATCCTTAAGTAGTCATTTTAAAACATTTTTTGGGTCTGAGCTAACCTATTGTAAATACTGTGATTCTTTCATTATTGTCCACAGAATATTTTGCATTTCTGGGTTTTGCCCACTGTTGGAAACCTGCAACCTTAATGCCACATTTTTCTATTTAAACATGGTCACAAATAAAGAACCCTTTAAATTATAGATGATATAGATGATATATTTAATTAGGAAGAGCAGTATCCCGGCCACATTTATTTGGTACCAGGAGTGGGGTTAATTTCCTTAGCAGGTTTCCATTAGTGGGTAGTATAATTAGTGTGTACAAGAAAAAAACAAAAATATAAAAACTAAGGTTTTGTTAGTTAAGTGAGAATAATAAACAACGGTAATGGTGGAGGAGAGTCACGCTTCAGAGACGACAGGGAGGACGACGAGTCAGTGACTGGACCTGCTGGATAAAGGACGCTGTAGTGGACTGTGTTTTGTTTGAAACTTCTAGAGACTTTTGTAGACTGAGAAATTGAGCTATGGAGGCAGAAGCACCTCAATCAAGCCTTTATTTGTCACATATACCTCCATGTATTCACATACACTGACATATAGTGAAATTGGACCCCCCCGACCATACACAAACATCACATTTCAGGGGAAGACAGGTCAACGGGAGGTAGCATTTAGAAAAAGGAAGTAAGATACAATTCAGGAAAGAGAGGCGAAAAAAAACTCCCTCTCACCTTGCTCTTGAGTTAGAGCAGTGTGAGATCAGGGAGATAAAAAAGCCCCAGCAGTCAAGCACATAAAACACATAGACATGACATACATCGCAACAGGGGGTGGGAAAGGGGGTGTGGATATAGTCCGGCAAGGGCGGCCAGTCGTCTGCTCCTGCAGCCATGAAGGCGCTGGTCACAGACCCGCCTACCCCCTCCAGTGGATGAAAGCACACGAAGGCGTGGGAAGAAGGGTTAGGTAGTGAAAGTCTATCTGTAGCTGTGTATGTGTGTGTGTGTAAGCCTGTAGAGTCCAACAGGTGTCATTGACAGAGAGCAGGAATTTCAGAGAGTCTCCTTATCTTGCTATCCGGGAGAAGTTGTTTTTCTCCAGCCGAGGCCGTCTGGCTGGAAAAACACTGGGAGCCGAAAGAGAAGAAAGTATTCCAAATTTAGGTCAATATCTGCCAATTTCACAGATATTTAATGTCCGTCGCTGGTCTCTAGTCCTGGCCAAATCTTGTTGCAAAGCCACTAATTTCCCACTGATGTTTTCCAATTTGCGGTCTAATACAGCAGTCTGATTAGCAGCATATCTGCCCATTATAGTTTCAATCAAACCGGCCAGCTTGGTGGGGTTGCTGGGCCGCAATGCTGAGGAGGGTGTCGAATGCACCCATGGTTCGGCCAAGGTGTGAAGGAGTAGTACATTTAGCCCACCAGTGCACAGCACCGCGCAAGCCGGTAGGCCATGTAGCATTTCCTGCAGAAACACACGTGGCGTGAAACGACACCCCTCCATTGCGCAGAGCCGAGCAATGAGAGGGGTAGCTCATGGCTCAGTCAGTGATCCTCTGACCAAAGAACGATTCTTAGAACCGGCACTGGGTCCATGCCCTGAGGTGGAAATTACTATAGGGGGAATACCTGTCAGGTGTCTTTTAGACACTGGTAGCAATGTCAGTACACTCACTGAATGTTTTTTCAGGGAAAATTTGGATGGGGAGGATGGAGACATGCACAGCACCTCCAAGTAGTTACGCATTACTGCTGCTAATAAATTGCCTCTAACTTATTTAGGATATGTAGAGTTGGATATTCAGGTGATGGGTGTAACTATACCAGGCTGTGGATTTTTGGTTGTCCGAGACCAGCTGGAGGGAGAATCTGATCTTTCACCTCCAGGTATTCTTGGAATGAATATTGCACAGCAATGCAGACAGCTAATCTTGGTTGAATGAATTCGATAATGCGCTAAACGGAGCATTACCTCAGATTGGCGGTATGCTTTCAGTAAAGTTTAAGAAGCGACATCTGAAGGGACGAAATCTACAGTTCGAATAGCTGGAAAGTTGAAAACACATGTACCTGCAGGCTCTGTTACAACAGTTCAAGTTCGAGTACATAAAGAGTTGCCTAAGACTAATGGGGTAGTCGTATTTGAACCGGGGGAAGATGTCGTTGCCGGGGGCTTTAGTTCTCTTGCCTACAATAGTGCCTGTTAAGCGGGTGTTTCCTGTACAGGTCTTAAATCTGGGGTCTGAAGACCTTTGGCTGCCGTCAAAGGCAAGGGTGGGGGTTCTAGCCCAAGGCCGTCAGGTGGAAAGTAATCCCTGCAATGTCGCTTTTCAATGTATTTCTCAAGACCATGAGGAAGTAACGGTTAGCTTAAGGTCGATGACACAGACACATGGATGCTCACATGGCCCTTTAGATAAGGTGCGAATGGGGGGAACTCCAGAGCAACAGGCTGAATTGCAAGGATTGTTGAAGCAGTATGCCAATGTGTTTGCAGTATGTGACGAAGATCTCGGGTATACCAATCTCGTAAAGCATGATATCCCGGTAACTGATGATGTGCCTGTCTCCCAACCCTACAGACGGATTCCGCCTAATCAGTTCGAAAAAGTTAAGGAGCACATTTCTGGACTGCTCAGGAAAGGAGTCATTCGGGAAAGTTCCAGCTCATATGCGTCACCAGTAGTCTTAGTCAGAAAGGCTGATGGAAGCCTACGGCTATGTGTAGACTGCTGTAAGCTGAATCTTAAGACCCGGCGAGATCCGTTTCCGTTGCTAAGAATTGATGAAAGCCTGGATGCACTGTGCAAGGCCCAGGTGTTTTCCACCATTGACTTGGCAAGTGGCTATCATCAGGTGGCCGTCCATGAAAAGGACCAACATAAGACTGCCTTTGTCACCCCCTTCGGTCTATTTGAGTATTCATGTATGCCCTTTGGTCTCTGCAACGTTCCAGAGACTCATGCAGACTGTAATGGGCGATCTGGTGTTCCAAATAGTTCTTGTTTATCTAGATGACTTGCTGGTCTATTCAAGCACGTTCAAAACTCACCTGGTTAATCTAGAAGTGGTACTCTGGCGCCTAAGGGAGTCTGGATTAAAAATAAAAGTGGAAAAATGCCATTTCCTACAAACAGAGGTGAGGTTTCTTGGGCACCAAATATCAGCTCAAGGTGTTGGCCCTGATCCTGACAAAGTCAGTGCTGTAGAGAAGTGGCCAGTGCCAAAGACGGCAAAGGAACTGCGGTCCTTTTTGGGGTTCTGTAGTTACTATCAGAGATTTATTGCAGGTTTTGATAAGGTGGCAGGACCTCTGCATGATGTCGTGAATGAATGCACCAAAAAGAGATGTGGGGGTCAGGGTGATGAGTTTTTTCAGGCTGCTTGGACGTCAGAGTGTCAACAAGCATTTGAACGTCTTAAGACAGAGTTGACTTGTGCTCCTGTGTTAGGATATGCCGACTTTTCACTCCCATTCGTATTAGAGACAGATGCAAGTAGCTGGGGTTTGGGCGCTGTCTTATACCAGTATCAGGGTGGGAAGAAGAAGGTAATAGCTTATGCTAGTAGGAGGCTGAGAGGTGCTGAACGAAATGATCGGAATTACAGCAGTCTAAAGTTGGAGCTCCTAACCTTAGAGTGGGCTGTAGTGGGGAAATTTAGGGGCTATCTGCTGGGTTCCTGGTTCATGATGCTTACAGACAACAACCCATTATGCCACCTCAACGCGGCTAGGTTAAGGGCAGTGGAACAGAGTTGGGCAGCCCAGTTGGCTGTGTTCAACTTCGAAGTACGCTACCGACCAGGAATGTGTAATACAGCAGCGGATGCTTTGTCCAGGAGAGCAGGGTTGGAGGAAGAGGAGGAGCAGACTGAAGATGCTGAGTTTGACCATTGCGTGGCCATCTGCAATGAGTTGTGGAACCAGACCTTGGCACAGCTGGACCAGTCTTGGGAAGCCCTCTGGAAGAAGTTTGGCCAAATTCTGACTTTGGAAACACCCCAACATTACCAGGGTATATTAGGGAACAGCTCTGTCAATTTCAGGATGCAGACCCCTTCCTAAACCTTGTCAAGCAGTTTCTACCTCCCAGGAGAGACAAGGGTTACCTCGGCAAGTGAGGCCATTACTTAAGCAATGGGATAAATTCAAGGAAGATAGAGAACTGTTGTATCGAGTGGTTGACTATGCTTTTCTGGGAGAGTGCCAACAACTGGTACTTCCCTCTTGCTCAATTGAACCAGTGCTGCAGAGTGTTCATGAGCAAATGGGGCACCAAGGAATTGAAAGAATGCTGAGTTTGCTTCGACCAAGGTGCTACTGGGCAGGAATGTATGAGGCTGTAGAGACATGGGTAAAGAACTGTCAATGATGTGTGCTTGCTAGAATGCCGCAGCCTAAAATTCGACCGTCTTGGACACCTTTCTTGGCTTATAGACCGCTGGAAGTGGTGGCTGTTGACTTTACCGCACTGGAGCCAGCTTCTGATGGTCGGGAAAACGTTCTAGTGGTCACAGATGTCTTTACAAAATTTAGCCAAGTGTTCCCAACCAGGGACCAGAAAGCTGATACCACAGCCAAGGTTCTTCTGAGAGAGTGTTTTTTTCAATACGGGGTTCCAGAGAGACTACACGCCGACCAGGGCAGAAACTTTGAGAGTGCGGTTATAGATGAACTTTGCAAATTGTATGGGGTTTGTAAATCAAGAACCACCCCATATCATCCGCAAGGAAATCCCCAGTGTGAGCGATTCAATCGCACCTAGCATGACTTGTTACGCTCGTTGCCATCTGAGAAGAAAAGGAGATGGCCTGAGCATCTGTCAGAGCTGGTATATGTTTACAACGTAAATCCTCTCTCTTCAACAGGATACTCCCCATTTTATATGTTATTCGGGACACAACCACACCTTCCAATCGATGCATTGCTGGGGCGTGAGCCTGACAAGGGCACTCAATCGAGTTGGTTGTCAGTACACAGAGAACGACTCCAAGAAGCCCATCTGAGAGCAAAGGAGTATGCAAAAAAGAAAGCGGAGGAACGAGCTGCTAGACATGAAAGCGATGTGTATTGCCCTGAAGTCAAAGTTGGACAAAAGGTGTACTTAAGGCACCACCCAATGGGAAGACATAAAATCCAGGATGCATGGGCACCGGAAGTTTATATCTTGAGTGATGTTCAAAGAACTACGCATGTAGTGGAACCTGAGGGAGGGGGAGAGCAAAAGAGGATACATCGGTCTCACCTTCAACCTTGTCCATCACAGATTCCAGTACCAAAGCCACGTAGCAGGGTATTTACAGTGGAGAAAAGGGTGGGTCAACATGATGAGGTGATTCAGTTGCCGCCAGATGTTGAGTGCGTAGTCGTGGAAGAGACAAGGCCAGCCTTGGAAGAACCGTCAGCAATGTCAGTGAAGGACATTAGGGAGCGTGGTTCACAGGTGGAAGATTCAGAGGAACCAAGATTGAATGAACTTGAAAATGAGGAGGAAATCCCTGTGTCTGAGAATCATGTGTCGAAATCCTACCTCCAGATCCCAGTCCAAAGATGACTGGTGAATATCCAGTTCCTGCTCTTATTACTTGTTCACTTCCCTCAGTTGAACGGAAAGTACCTCCGCCAGTCCTGTGACGTTCTCAAAGATCAACTGCCGGTCAGCATAATAATCTGTACAATTTGCCTAAGTCAGCTTGCAATGCTGTATCGTTTAGCCCTGACATTTTGTCTCAAGTTTTAGCAGGCATAGTAATGTACACATCTGAAAAACTGAAAGGTGCTGTAGATACTTAGTAAGAATGTCCCCGAGGACGTTGACTTGGGGCAGGGGAGAGTGTAGCCAAGGGAAAAAATAGCTGGTAATGATGCCTCCCTGCCACTAGAGGCTTCTTGGTGCGTTCATACAGAGTCGTTGTGAAAGGAGAAGAAGTGCCCTTCTGAGAGTTTAGCTACGCTAATCTGTTGTCTTTTGAGCCTGAAGAAAGGTACTCTTTGACAGTTTTATTTAGAGGAAAAAGAGGAAGTCCTCACTGCAGTTTTGAGAGCAGCTGTTTTTCTTTATGCTTGACTGGTGATCGGGTGGATTTTGCATTGTTTCGGGTGCAGAAATATTCACGTGGTGAGACTGTGTAATCTCCAGCAACGAAGATTGAGCGTGAGTAGTTATTGATGCTGTTCATTTCCTGGTTAATGATCGTATGTTATATTATTTGAGTAAAATTGAGGTGACCGTTTATTGTACCTCCTTTTATTTTTGGCCTAATAATATCAGAGGGGAGAGCGAGTACACAAGAGTGCGCACGTGATCGAAGGCTTTGCAGATCATTCAGAGTGCAGTTCAACATTCAACAGAGTGAGTTTTATTGATTTTTATGTCTTGAACGATACTTTATGCTCATTCAAAGAAATGTTATTGAACAATGTGTTATTTGTTCCTATGATCAGTGCTAATTTAAGTTTTGCAACTATTTACTCTAATATGAGAATGTTGATAATGATGTTATACATGTGAAAGTGGAAATTTACATTTGTTTATTTGACATTGAAGTGTATTTGGTTTATGATCATGTGTGCTTAGAATTTACTTTAGATTAGTCCTATTAGTGACATAGACAAGATCACTATGGTTTTCTTTATTTACTTTCATGTGTGGACATTATAAGTGTCAACTGAAAAGAGGAGATCTTTAAGTAGTCATTTTGAAACATTTTTTGAGTCTGAGCTTACCTATTGTAAATACTGTGATTCTTTCATTATTGTCCACAGAATGTTTTGCATTTCTGGGTTTTGCCCACTGTTGGAAACCTGCAACCTTAATGCCACATTTTTCTATTTAAACATGATCACAAATAAAGAACCCTTTGATTATAGATGACTGAGGATGCTTGATTTATTTAATTAGGAAGAGCAGTATCCTGGCCACATATAACACTCTGTATACACTAAATCACATGAATGATTTATACATCTCAATCAGCATCAAATTATGTGCACATGGCAAGCATCAAATAAAGCGCTCTCAAATAAATACATTTAAAACTGTTAAAAAGGTCACTTCATCTATTATCAATGGTAGAAACTAGAAAAAAAAATTTTTTTTGGAACATTATCCTCTGGTAATAATAACAAAATAAGATGTTGTCAACATGGTGAGGTTTGATGAGCTTACACCCTTTGAGCATGGAGTTGCCTTTATTAATACATTTTTTTAAAACATAAATATGGAGCAGACTCAAAATCACTGTCAATATGTCTTTATTTGTACATAGAAGTTGTAACAGCAGTAGCAGCAGATTCTTGTGCCCAGTATTTTCATTGCTCTCCAGATGTGCATCATTATGGTCATTAAAGAAATCAAGTCACCTGAAAAATATTTCATCCCAACCATGCAATTTGTTAGGATGTATAATCCATGCACTAACCCAGGGCACCCAGACACAATATTTGTTAGGCGCATTTGTGCATTGCACATTTTCTGCACATTTATTAAAGGAAAATGTTTCAGATTCATATACAAATTCTTCTTCAGGTGTCACAAATGTAGCAATGTGTATGCAGTTGTGATTGCTCCAATTGCATTAGGAAAATTGGCTCTCACTGCAAGTTGCATTGTAAAATCTGACCCCCTTTTTATTTTGCCTGTGTGAATTTTAAGTGGTTCATTAATAAAAGTAAAAAATAAGGTTGGAGCTGTCTTTTTCTTTTTCACTCGCTCTCATTTCTCTTTTTTTAGCCATACGCTCCATGATTTTCTCGCTTTTGTAATTTATTAATTTATACTCTTTTTTTTAAAGGTGTCTGATAATGTTGCATTTGTTTTAAGATTCTGTTTCTCCTCATTATGGTAACCGTGAGTCAAATATAAGGAAGTTATGATTCTTGCTGATTGTTGTATACTTGTATATTTGTTGTTGTTCCGGTCATAATGAATGTGTTTTTTTCCTGGTAAAAGCACTTCCCTTTCTCTTTAGTGCATTTGACATGGCGGTTTAAACTCATTACTGATCCTGATTCAATAAAAATATTGATAGGCCTATTGATCTTTTTTACTCTACTAATTACTTCAGATGTGTATGCATCAAAAATTTGGAAGGCTTTCTAAGGGCTAACTGTGTGGAGGCATAATATCTCATTCTGCCTATTGTTCGTAGCTCGTCACAGAAAAGAGCACCACCATCTCTACAGAACTGGTAGGTTTGCAGTTGAGAGGTATGAATATACACCTGATTCGGACTTTGTTCAGAATTATTGAGATCTTGTCAAAAGTATTGTGCGTTTGGAGATAAACTGGGCAAATTTTAGATTTGGTAGAATGAGTATGATTTAGCCCAACACATCTCACACATTACCACTGACAATGGAAAATCAATAGACCCTCAAATAATTAATAAACAATTTAAGCACTTTTACTACTCAATATACAAATCTGAGTGCACATCAGATGAATTTCATTTAGATAACCTATTTTGGTCCCTAAACCTTCCTAAAAAGCATATATGCCTAAAACGCATATATGCATTTGCTGGGGTTAAAGTTTTAGTTTATTTATGTTTTAGCCTTTGTAAAAAAAAGTAGTAGTGAGTTGATGAGAATCTTATTACTTGACTTATGTATAGTATAGGTAAATTGAATAAACTACATTGGCCGTAGTGTATAAGTGTGTGTGTGTAACATTAATAGGATTGTATATATATATATATATATATATATATATATATATATATATATATAT
>CAIGQZ010032266.1:5259718-5270402 GCA_903798205.1 Danio tinwini | reverse complement strand
CCCGCCTCTTAGACTGACCGTAACGTCAGGTGAAGTTGGCGCCAAAACTTGTTCCATCCATTTTGACTTCCTCCACAAACAATAAGGCAGAGCATGCTGGTTTACAACACTGCATCCTTTTCCTTTTGCTATTTCACTGTCAAACAAGCTCTTTCATTTATACCCCAAATTGGTCCCAGCAAAAGTAACAAACGCTGATTGATCACAGAAAGTTTTCTGTATAATGCTTCCTCCCCTTGGGCCTCAGATTTATGTGGCTCTATTTATTTATGGGACAATGCATCCCAATACAAGGCTGATACTTTAAAGTTAATTTAAATGCAGCTAAATTGGCAGCCAACCTCTGCTTAGCAGCACCCAGTTTTGCTGTATCCAAGTTGCAATTAATTATTGTCAGTTTACACTGTACAAGATGTACCTAACAAGTATTCTCAAAAATTTTCAGAGACTGCCCACTTGCCACTTAGAAACTCAAAGAACTATAATTCTGCATGTTTCTTTTAGAGGCTCTAAGTTCCCTACTCGCAAATTCCAGGGTGCAGGAATTACACTTATTACTGACAGTTTTCCCAAAGCTAAAACTTTGCAACAAAGTCATACTTACATGGTATTCAATGTAGCATAGTAATCAATTTGAGACCATGTCACAGGTTATCATTGTTAAAAAATGAACCAATGTGCGAATAAAGAACCAATTTTACCTCAGTGAAGCAGGCTAGGTGGAATAGTGCTATTTACTTATATTTTGTTATTAAGCTAAATTAAAATCAGAACCTATTGATATTGACAGTCCAAACAGGGGTTCTATGAGGCACTAAAAAGTACTGCAAAAAAGTATTGCACAGCCCAAAGGGCATTCTATTGAAGTGCAAAAAGCTGTCTTTGCCTTGTCCTTTTTAGCAACCTCAACCTGACTATAACCACTGGCTAGGTATAATGTTGAAAATAATTTTTCCCCCCAGAAATACCATCTGAGGACTCTTCTATCCATGTCAATTGGAAATCATCTTTTTGGGTTTTTGTATTTAACTGCTAAGTCCTCCATCATTATTTTGTACCAACACAATCAGAGACAAATATCACTTTCTCTAAAGGATGGCTATCAAACAGCTGTTTAGTATGAGCCCTTACATTTTCTTACTGTGAGGGGTGAATGTGGTAATAAGGCTGATGGACTCATCAACCTGATAGAGTTTCATCTTAGAGAAGAATTTCATGAGTTATCAAGTTGGAACACCGTGACTTAGCAAACCTAAATAAAAAAGATCTGCGCTTCAACTGCTCATACTCTTCAAAAAGAGGGAAGTCTATTTCTTCTATGTTCACCCATTTATTTGTTGAGAAGTCTATTATTAATACCCTAAAGCTCAGCTTGTTGGTCTTGTTCAGACACTATATTAGCTGTACAACTTTTGCAAAACCCTACGTTTTGTCAACCAAACATGAGAAAAATTAACATTGGTTAAAGGTACATAAGCAATTCTCCTCTCAGATAAAATAGGACCTGAAGATACTAACAACTCATCTGGTTACCCACCATCCTCAAAATCTAGTGGTTCTACTAAAATTTAAGTTGTTTTTGAGAGAGAACCTTGGGGCAAGTAACAAGAACAAACATTAAAGCACCAGCAGGTTCACAAATTGAAGTACCACCCCATACTTTCATTGTACGTCCTTCCAATTAATTTGCTACAGCTTCTTCAGCCTCACAATTTCTCAGAGCTAGTCTCCATTCAAGAGTAGCTTTCTGCTTGGTAGGGATATCAAAAAGTTTAGAACCATGCTGTTGATGCAACTCCTGGTAAAAGCATTTAATGACATTCAACAAAATAAATCAGGAGTTAAAAATTTTTTATACTGTATTTGAGAACCCTTAAGATCTTTTAGTACCAGGATACCAATAGCTGGCATACAATTTCAGAAAACTGTAATGTCCAGATCTAAATAACCCAAATAGAGCAATTTTAAACCATTTCCTATTCTAAGCATTCTTAAGGTGAGCAAAATAGTTCTTATAGTAACTTATAGTTGTAACAAATGAACATGTATCTTGCATCGATGGAATCAGTACATCCTCGAATTCTACTACTTGTAAATCACTAACAAATGTAGGTAGGGCTACTAAATCAGAGCCTTATTATATCCCTACCAATGCACATTGGCTGTGCACACTGGCAGGTTCCATGGCATTGCTTTTCTTTGACTCTGGCACCTCTTTCAGGTAGGATGAGCCCTTTACAGAAAAGGCCATCAAAGAGGCATTAGCAATGCAGAGTGGGAAAATCCCAGGGCCAGATGGTTATCCTAATGATTTTTAAAAGGAGTGGTCCACTACGATATCATTTTTAAACTTTAGTTCATGTTTAATGTAGCTGTGAGAACATAAACAACATCTCTGAATGTAATATGCTCAAAGTTCAATATAAATGGAGACATTGGCTTTTACAGTTAGCTTAGCAAAGCCAACAGCGAACAAATTTGGGGACTCCAAAAAAATACTTCCAAGCTTGTGACATCACAAACCCTTCAGGTTATGTGCATTTACCTGGCGCACACACCCTGCACAGTGAAGGGGCGTGGCCAAAGGTGCTGTATTGTTAAAGCAGTGAAAGCTAAAATGCCATGCAAATGCTACTTTTCCATAGAGCTTGTTCTGTTTCTGTATTTGGGCTTCCAAAGGAAAGGACACAAATAGAGAAGTGCTTACAGTTTAATTTTAATGATGTTCCAGAGAATTATATTTAAAAAAAAAGATATAGCGCTAGCATATGACAAAGGAGAACTTCCAGAATCTCTCCTAGTTCAGTCCTGGATTTGTTTAAAAACTCCTCCAACAGATGAAGCTGTGAACTGTGAGCCACAACCTGTAAGTATTTTAATTTGTTAAAACTGATCAACTACAGGAACAGTTTCTAGCGTTAATGAGGACGTAAAGAATGATGAAAACAACGGAAAATGCTGTTTGGCACCACTAATAATTTAGCTACAAATTCATATTTATCAGTCATACTGCTGTAAACAGCCACAATCGTCATCACCGCTGCAATGCCTCTCCATGCGTGTCTCTTTATGTGGGTTCTTTCCGAGCGTTCTACATCTCAAATAACAAACTCACACAAGTTATGAGAATGCTATTATATTACTTGCACATGCTTATTCAGGATATATGTGAAAGTGGGGGTTGGATTGCGGGCAGGCGGGCATGCCTTTGCAAAACCACCCAAATATACACTACCCCCCTAAGTCATTTTTTACTCGCACAATCGGAAATGTGAATCGAAATCAAAACCGCTCAATTGGGCGGGAAATCTGCCCAATCTGGCAACACTGTACACAGCGCAAGAGCGCATGCTTTTAGGGGAGTTATGTGAAGCCAATCTGCGAAATACAGCACATTATGGTAGTGGACCAATCAGAGCCTCTTGAGGGCGGGCCTTTCAGAGGAACTAGGAAATATGACAGTCGTTTTTAATGTTAGCAGAGTAGCTATATATAATCAAAGTAAGATATATGAAAAAATAACGTGATTTTCTACAAGTGAAGCAAGAACACACATTGCTTTGCATCTTATAAAAACAACCAGGCCCTAAAAATACATTGTGGACCACCCCTTTAAGGCATTTGCTAATAAGCTCTCTCCACTACTCTTAAATATGTTTAATGACTCTTTAGAATCTTGCACACTTCCACTTACTCTTAGAGAGGCTACCATCTCTCTTTTTTAAGAAAGTAAAAGATCTCCTTTCCTGTAGTAATTACTGCACTACAATGTAATGCAAGTGAAAAAATAGTAACTAGTTACAGTTACTAGCTACTTCATTCAAAAAATATCTCAATTACTTTGTCTATTAATATTGTAGATAACCATAAATTTTATGCATTTAAAACATAACTGCTGCTCAAAAATGAAATCTATGAGCAATTTTTAAACTAACCACAAATTAAGAGTTGCATGTCAGCAACTTATGCAAAGTTAACTGTTTTTAATCAAATTGCAAAATCTGCTGTTCTATATATCCATAATCATATGTTATATGTGAAGGGACTCGCTGAATTAAAACCAGTTCAAATCAGGCGTAGAAATTTGAGCTCCCCAAATTCCGTCCGGCATCTAGATCTGGATAACACTCATTCGACTGTTTCCCCCAATACCCTGGCAGCAGATGGTCGGACCCTGAGCTAATTTCGTAAATAATTAGCCATCTAAGACAATTGAGCCTTCAGGATCTCCCATCACAAGACTTTTGCATCACAAGACTTTTCAACGACCGGTCTTGTGATTTTGGTGGCCATGGGTTCACCCTCGGACATTCCACATCCTGCCAGATGGACAGAGTTTTACAGAGACAAAGAGATCTCTGGCAATTAATGAAAGACTTAAGAAAGACAATCTCTTAAATGTTAGACCAAGGCAGATATAATATTTTTGAATAATTAGTGCCTTATGTGCTGTGTTTATTCCAACCAACCAGGTTAATAATGTGTTGTATTACCCTTAACAGGTTAAAATGATCTGTATGTGTCTGAAATGCTTTATGTTTGGATTTAAACAAAACCTCTTTCTATTTGCAATACATTGGTGTAAATGAGAAACTTAGTAGTACTAACAGTATTCGTATTGGGAATCCCAACAATGTCACCTGAAGCCACCCTATCAGGAGCGCCACATATTTCTTCAGGCCAGCCCGGAGTGGCAAACTCCAGTCCAGAAGACTTCAACAAACTTATTACGTAGTTAGTTCATGTATCGTAGCATAGCTCAATAAATCTTTGTTCTCCTTTGTAAGAACTGTGTTCTTGTTTTATGTGCTTTTAAGTCATTGCCTCAAGCTGTAGATCTGTTACCTTGCTAAAAGTTAACCCTATTCTGTTTTATGTTATTGTCGTTGGCCACGAAAATAATATAAACTAGGTTAGTAAAATGCGACGTCTCTATGTGCAGGACAAATTTCAGATAAAGTGTGAATCTTTTGATCCGATTCAATCTGACTCAACCAAAGTCAAATCAAATATTCGAATATTCAAGATCCGAGTCATTGATTTGAGCTAATAAAAATCCCTAATCGATATAACGTAGGTTGATTCATTACATATGTATGTATATATATGTTTTTAAATCACAGCATGCAATGTGATCACTAGCAGTGTTGCCTCCCATGGAGATTACTTCCTGTATCCTGCTGAACTTCAACTCCCAGAAGTGAAGTCATTGCACATATCAACTCCTGCCTCATCTGACAATAATCCGGACATTAACACACACACAGCTAAAAGTTATGATTACTGATTACCAGAGGTGTGTAGCAACGAATTACATTTACTTTGTTACATTTACTTTGTACTCTCCATTGTAAAGAAAGCCCAGCAGAGACTGTACTTCCTTCGTCAGCTGAGAAAGTTCAACCTGCCACAGGAGCTGCTCGTACAGTTCTACTCAGCTGTCATCCAATCCATCCTCTGCACTTCAATCACCGTCTGGTTCAGCTCAGCTGCCAAAACCGACCTCCGTAGACTACAGCGAATAGTCCGGACTGCTGAACGAATCACTGGCACTACCCTTCCCACACTTCAAGAACTGTACTCTTCCAGAGTGAGTAAAAGGGCTCGTAAAATCACTCTGGACGCCTCACACCCAGCACACTACCTGTTCGAACTGTTACCGTCTGGTCGGTGCTACAGAGCACCAAGCACAAAAACAGATAGACACAGGAAAAGTTTCTTTCCTCAGGCCATCTACCTCATGAACAGTTAAATATTCCCCTACTGTGCAATAAACGTGCAATACTTTCTCATACGCACTTGTACACAGCACCTTATAACCTGTATATTTACAACATATCTGTACATACATTCAACATCCAGATCTTTTTGACTAACTGCATCTCTGTTTAATGTTTATTGCCTTTTCTTTTCTTGTATTTAATTTTGTGTTGTCACTCGTCACTTTATGTACACTGAAAGCTTCTGTTGCCAAAACAAATTCCTTGTGTGTGTGAAGCACACTTGGCAATAAAACTGATTCTGATTCTTAAGTAAAATTGTTGGATAACATGTACTTTTTGAGTACATTTAAAATGTGTACTTTTACTCTTACTTAAGTAAATTATTAGAGAAAAATCATTACTCTTACTTCATTATTTTTTTACTTCACATTTTGCGGCGTTCCTCCATTACTGTCAAATGAAAATAAATATGATTCATATGACTTGTTTGCAAATATTGCGAGGCACCGCATTAGAGAGGTTGTGTCGCGAGAGGTTGCAGACGCGTCTCCTGCTTTCAGTTCGAGCGCGCACTAATGTTGGAATGATGGTTGACGTGCGAGTTTATATTGCGGTCAGTCCATGGCCATCTGCGGTTCCGAGAGGACAGCCACACTGTCTGTGCAGTGAGTTTATCGAACCAGGTCACCAACTGCCTAAAGTTAAGTCTATGTTTTTACTCCAAGATGTCAACAAGAATAGTTTGCTAATGTGATGCATGCTGTTCATCTAACTGACATTGCAACATATACATAAGTTACTGTGCCAACCTGAAAAAACACGCAGTGGTAAGTGTCAAAATTATTCACATTTGAACCGTATTAATGGTTACTATGGGATAACTAAAGAAACTGCTGTGTAATGGAATAACTGATTAACCCTGCACATATAAGTCATTCACACTGTTAACCATTAAAAATATAACATTTAAACATTATTTTTTACATGAAAGTAGTGTGATATATATATCTACTGTTGTGAGTCAGAAATATTAACCTCGCATGGTATATTTTCCCCAAATTTCTATTAAACAGCAAAGAGGATTTTGTCAACACAACATATCTTTGCCATAATAACTGTAATAAGGATAGACGCTGTACAATGGAGTGAGGATCCTATATTAATATGATGGTCAGACAAGCAGTGGTCAAAACAGGAACAAACAGATGTATACGGGCAATCCAGAGTCGTAGTCGTGAAAGCAGGCAGATGGTCACAAGGCAGGCGGCATACAGGGAATAATCAAACAAAACAAAGCAAAGCAAAGGTCGAAAACATGGAAAGCAAGGCAAGGAAAAAAAGCGTCGTAATATTCACTTATTCAGGATACCAGACTCAGTGACCAAAGCAGCTTCAGCTGTGAGTGTAATCAAAGGTGACTTGGATCAGGTGTGTGCGTGTGGCATGACTGAATATGTAGTCCATGAACATGATGCATTTGTAGTTCATGAGAATGTGTGTGTGTGTGTTTACCAGCGATCTCTGGCTGTGATCGCTGGTGATCGTGACACAAACAGTACATAATATTTTACTAGATATTTTTCAAGATACTATTTAGCTTAAAGTGACATTTAAAGGCTAAATCAGATTAATTCGGCAAGTTAATTAGGTTAGGTAATTAGTTAGGTAATTAGGCAAATCATTAACAATGGTTTGTTCTGTAGACAATAAAAAAAATATTGCTTTAGGGGGCTAATAATATTGACCTTAAAATGGTTTTAAAATAATTACAAGCTGCTTTTATTTGAGGCTTTGTAAAACAAGACTTTTTCCAGAAGATAAAATATTATAGCAAATACTGTGAAAAAAAAGTCCTTGCTCTGTTAAACGTCATTAGTGAAATATTTGAAAAAGAAAATAAATTCAGAGGAGGACGAATATATATATATATATATATATATATATATATATATATATATATATATATATATATATATAGTACTTGTACTTTTTACTATAGAGTATAGATATAGAGTACTATAGAGTATAGATTTTGGATACTCTACCCACCTCTGCTGATTACACAGACTATTTTAACACCTCACATTCACACATACATTGCTGAGTCTTGTATAGCTTATGATACAATTCTGTAAGTGGTTTTCCATGTTTCTCGCCATCCTGTGTTTTTGACTTTAGGACTGTTTATATTGTGTTCTAGATTCTTTGCTGCCTGTCTTGAATTTTTTGCCTGTATTACGAATTATGCTACTGGTTGTCTCTTATGCTATTAATGCTGGTTTTCAACCTCTGCCTGCATAACCATTCTCATAATAAAGCTGTGTTTGGAACCAGCCACTGTTTACACATCTCTCCATTGCAACAGAAACAATATGTATTTTATATAAAATAAGGGTTCTGAAATTAAACAGATGTGTGCAAATGTGTGCTTATTTTTATGAAACAACAAAAAGTGCTTACTAGCAAGGACCTGAATAAATGTTTGAGTTGAGTTTTAGACTTCAAACCAGTGGTTTGACTGCATAAGAAGAAGTCGCTTAAACCTTAGACAGTTAGACGATTTGTTTACCTTTGGAGAAATTACTAGACTTCCTTGGCTAAAATGTCTTTCAACTGGTGCACTGGATGGAGTAGCTGTGATTTTCATCAAAGTCTTTTCCATTATTGTGGGAAATTCTTTGAGAATAGTACATCCTTCATCTCAGGTGCAGAATCTTGGTGTCATCTGATCCTTAGCTAACTTTTGATAAAAATGTATTTTTAAGCTTAAGAACATTGCACGGTTCAGATCTTTACTTAATTTTGCTGATAGGAAAAGGTTCATAGATGCCTTTACTTAATTTTATAGATCTTTACTTAATTTTACTGATAGGAAAAGGTTTATAGATTATTACATCTAGATTGGACTACTGTCTTTTTCTGGCCTTCCAGCTAAATTGCTGAACAGTAGGGGTGTGACGAGATGCCTACTCCACGAGATGAGACGAGATACGAGATTGGGCTCACGAGAACGAGACGAGACGAGATTTTTACACTCTTTTTAAGAAATCCTCAATGATGAAATATATGAATGAAAAATAGTCTTTTATTCAACTGGGAAAAAAACCCAAATCGCAAAACTACTTAGGTGCTTTCTTTAAATCAACTTGTAATGAATGTTATTTTACTTCTATTTTAATTAATTATATGTAGTAATAGACATACAAACACTGCTAAATATTTTGCTAATAGCCTATGTGAATGGAAAATAATCTTTTTATATATAATTTTAAATATTAGCAAAATATTTGCTAATATATAAATGGAAAATAGATTTTTATTCAACTAGAAAAAAATCTCTAAATAAAAAACTATTTAGGTGCTTTTTAAAAACATTGTAATGAATGGTATTTCATTTCTATTTAAATGAGTTCTATGTCATAAAGGACATGCAAACACTGCTAAATGTTTAGCTATAAACTCTACCGACTGGCTTCTCCCCTGTACAATTTCACATGATATATCAAACTTATTTCTGATATATCACTGAAACAAAGATATGTAATTTTGTGTATTTAATTTTTTATTTAAATAAATGAGTTTTACTTTCATTTAGCAAGATTTCATTCAGCCTCATGACTCACTCTGAGCTACTGTATGTGATCATGCGAATTTGAAGGACTGATAGAAGAGATGTGTTAAAATGGAGTTTGATACTGCATGAAGAATGAAAGAAAAAAAATCTGCTTTTCCAGGACAGTATAAAAGTGTTCCGTGATGATGGTGTGACGATGAGTCTCCAGGAGTTCATTTAGTGAGTGTTTGTGTTTGTTTGCACGCGCTTAGAGATGTGTGCATCTGTGGTGCTTTACTGACTCGCTAGGTGTGTAGGTACTGTCACAAAATACGGCTAAAAGTCCTTCACTGTGTTAATAGTTTGATTACGGCGTTTACATATCTGCACTTCAATAATGCGACTAAAATAGGAATACTCCACGTCGTAATTCCATTTGTGTTAACGAAGATTATGCCTTTTAGCATATCTGAAGTGCTATTCCATTGCATGGATACGAACCATAATGTGTGAGGCTGTAGTTGTAACCTATGTTGGATGCCAGCTGAACTCCGGTGAAAAAATCGGTTACGTCACACCCGCCTACCCAACCGAGTGACAAGTGCAACTCTGAAGCCAGCCTGGGTTGCAAAGTGTGTGCAAAGAACTTTATTTGCAGATCAAATCCAATCCTGTCTCAAAATCGTCAATGCTCATTTCACCCTCACGCTCCATCATAATATCACAACTCACGAGACTACTTTTCACCTCTACGTAAAATCTCGCCACGATTTAATCTCGCGAGATCTCGTTGTCCGAGATCTTGTTACACCCCTAATGAACAGGTTATAGTAGATTCAGAATTCTGCTGTTCTAGTGCTTACTCATTCTTCTCCATGGAAACTCTTTACACCTGTGCTTAGATTACTTAATGTGTGACTCATATAGAGTTCATTTGTCGTTCATGTAGTAAACATTAATAAACTGATTATACATTAAGTCATGATTATCTTCACATTAGTTAAGCATTATTTAATGAGTATTAGTGCACCCATTTTGTAAAGTGTTACCATGAAAAATCTAAAGTGGATATCATACAAATATGAGTAGTTTTAAATGTTTCACATTTTTTCTTTTTTTTTTCATTAAATAGTGACACTTTTAGAACAGACTTTTTTGTTTTCCCTTATTGTCTTGTTCTTGTGAAATGTATGTCCTCACACCACTACAGGATTGTAATGATCAACTCTAAAACAGGAACTTAATTACTGTGGAAATGTCAAGTCTCACGAGACAAATTTTTAGAACAGAATTTTTAGTAATGTATTAAAATTGTTTTATTGAAACTCTAGTACCAAGAGTCCATGATACGCCTCATGCTCATGAACCTCATGCCACCATAATTGCTGAAGTTCCTGTACTGTCCAGG
>CAIGQZ010032266.1:5247327-5259318 GCA_903798205.1 Danio tinwini | reverse complement strand
AGCATACTCTCCCCTTCTAAAGAAATATCCACTTCCCATGTAGTTGGGCTGATCGTACATCATCCAGCAACCACTGTCCACTCTGCAAGAGTGACAACGGCTCATATAGGAGGAGAAGTCACCACAGTCGCCCATACACTCATAAGAGCGACCCTGGAAGTTCCTGTCCTCAAAGAAGGTGACCTAAAAAGTTCAAATATAAAGTTTTTGTTATGAAAAGTTAAAGCAAGTAAAATAATTTTTAAGTTTCACTGTATGGACTGGATGCTAGAATGAGGTTTACCTTCATGTTTGCGCTGTCAGTGGTTCCACAAAGGAGAAGCTGAAGCTGATTCTGGCTGTTGACTGACTGCTGTCACCTGTCCTTTTATACAAGACCAAGACTAAAGACTACACAGCCCCTATTGTTACTCAATTCCTGACTATGCAAGTTGGCATAGAGACCTTTCTAGCTATAGCTTGGTATGTAGCTCTTAGTACTCAGATTTATTTGGATTTTCTGTTTTTCCTGTACTCTGTATTGGTGATGTGCACGTAAATATAACTAAATCTTTAATCTTAGCTAGATTAAATTTTATCTATGCTAGCAAACCTACAAAATTACAAAAAATAGCAATTCTATATACACAATATTTACATGTATCATACTTTTATTAGGGGCCAAGCACTAAAGGTGCGTAGGCACCTATTGTATCCATTTTGGTTCTTCTTATTATTCTTCCACAATATTCTTCTTCCACTCTGGGAGTCTATGACAGCCCTATGAACCTTTTGTGGCATTTGCGCAAACTTTGGCACACTGATAGAGGACAATCTGATCTTCAACCACAACAAATTTGGACTCTCTAAATCAAACTCTTTAGCACCACCACTTTCACAAAGTTTCACTTATGTTTCCCTTTATAACTTTTGAACCAAATGGGCTACAATAAATTTTTGATAAATTGATTAAATTTGAAAACTGAAACTTGTAAATTGAAACAAAAAAACTAACATTTTTCCTTTGAATCCTTGGTTTAAGCCGATTCAAACGCACCCTATGACGTCATTTTTCATCATGAAACTTTTTTTGCTATTTTGAATTTTTTTATAAAACCTATTTGAACAAACTTTTCCTAGGTCGTTTGTCCAATTTTTGCCAAAGTTGAATCACATGATCTACAGACCATGCTGACAAAAAAGTTATGTAATTCAAAAACCATTTTTAATTAACCTGCAAACAAATTTAACGCAAAGCTTGCGAACAGTGACTTAATGTGTTATCTCTATCATGCATTGACGTATTCATACCAAACTTGGTGTGTGTTTTTACAACCATGGTCTGAAGTGAGCTGCAGCGTTTTGGCGCACTGCCCCCTAGTGGTCTGGGGATACAAAAAATGGCTTGTTTTGCTTATAGCTTCTCAACCCTTTGTCCAAAATTCATAAAATTGGTCTCTTTACATCCAGCGGATAATGCTGAGTCGAATAACGTCTGATTTTGAATTGTGTCAAAAATTGCTATATTTACGGACACAATGGGGAATTGTTATGAAACTCAGTATGTGTCACAATGACTAGTGATCTACAACCAGAGATCACTGGTAAATACACACACATTTACATGAACTACACATCCCCTGTGTTATGGACTACAACTCCCAGTCATGCAACACACACACAACCGGTTCCAGATCCTGATTGATTAAACTCTCACAGCTGAAACTGCTCATGAACTGATTCATGGACTATAGGTACTGCTCAAACACACACACACTGTTGCGGAGTCTTGTCGACTGTTTATGTGACACTACAACGCATTTTCCTTTGTCTTGCTTTGCCGTGTTTTTGATTCTCGCCTCTTTTATTTGTTTATTCCTGTCTGCTGCCTGCCTCTGATCATCTGTCTGCCTATTAACTATGATTCTGGATTACCTGTATACATCTCATTGCCCCTGTGTTGACTATTGCTTGCCTGACCATTCTAATGAGCCTGCATTTGGATCCGCACCCCTGTTGTCAGGGTCACTATCCCATGGTTACAGTTTGTGTGTACGGGACTGTGCCCTGAAAGTGCTTTAAAAGTTTTGTTGCAGGACCACCTTTTGGTCTTACATTATAATGAAATTTCTAAAAATGCTAATACTTTTGACTAGTTTTGCCTATTGTTATGAAACTTGTCTTGATACATTCCTTTGGTTGTCCTAAGAATATTGATACCAATTATGCCTTAATTAACTGAACTTCCTGTCCACCATCTAGCTTTCGGTCAAAAAATATACTTTTTCTAACTCCTCCTACATCGTTTGGCTGATTTGCACCTTCATTCTTGAGACAAAAAGTTATTGAATTTGTGTCGATAGGTGCAACTGTTTTTGTTTACTGCACCAACAAATGTGCTGACATGATGCCAAACTACATCTGAGGCTGTATCTCTGCAATAGTTAAAGATAATGACATCACATTTTAGGTCTGTCATTGTCTCCTCACACTAACCACACCAAAAAAAAAATATATATATATATATGGTAACAGCGCCACCTGTGGGTCAAGAGTTATAAGACATTCATTAGCCATTAATAATGGAACTTACAAATTTGGTAACAATGTTTGCCTGCATATGCTCATTTTTAAGAAATTGGTCTCAAATTATTCCTTGGGTCATGCCAACAACACAGATAATAATTATGCCAAAATTCCTGTCCGCCATTTTGATTTTGTTCAAACTATTCTTTTTTTAACTTCTCCTAGACCGTAGGTCCAATCTTCACCAAATTTGACTCAGATTATCTTCAGACCATGTAGACCAAAGGTTATGAAATTCATGTTGATAGACAAAATCATTGTCATATAGCATATGCACAAACGTGATGTAATGCTGCCAGATGACAGTACAGGCTAAATAACTGCAATTGTTTGATATTGAAACCAAACTTAATGTGTGTGATCTAGACCTGACATTGACCAACCCACATCAGTTTTGCATCTTCTGGGTAAAATTGACAAACAATTACAAAATATATTAAATTACTTTTGAAATAGTTTTGTCTATTGTCATAAGACTGGTCTTGCAGATTCCTTGTATCATATAGTTTGAAAATCTGTTGTTTTGAACTCTCTATAGATCGTTTTCCTAAGTTCCACCAAATTTGGCTCAGACCATGCTACCAAAAAGTTATAGAATTTTACAGTTGCTCTGTAGCTTTTACCATGCTTGTTTATGATGTGGCCTCTGGGCAGCTTGGCCCCGATAATTGCTGCTTGCAGCCATATTTATATTTTAATTTGTTAAAATAGATAGGTATGGAGATTTAAAGTGACACTTTTAAGTAGTTTGGGAATGCTCTTTTATACTTAAATAGAGTCATTTAATGTCAACAAATGGTTTTTGGGTCTGAGACTTCTTAGAGGAGTTCGTAGAGCAGAAAGCAGTGGGAAGCTGAGCAGAACTACTGGAAACAGTAGAGACTGGAAGGAACCAGCAGGAGAGGGAGGTCTCCGGAAAGGTCTGAGACATCTAGACAGTTGGATATGACCACAAGAGCATGAGTCTTGATGAGGGCACAAGAGTGCAAATGTGCTCAGTGTTATTCAGGTCGATTAAACAGAAGACCATGATAAACTGCCTGATAAAAAAAGCAACAGCTCCTAGTAGGTAATGGATATGGCTGCAGTCTCTAGCTGATTCTCTTAGTCCATTGAAGACTCTAGTTCAAGGTCTGTATCAACTCAGGCTATAGGTCTTTGGCATGCAAGGTTTACATTTGAGGTGGGGTTCTCGAGGAACTGATACGTCAATAGCCTCATGGGAATATAGCACCATTGCCCTTCAGGCATCCTGAGTTTGAGTCCATCTCTCTCTCTCCAATGTTATTTCCTGTTAACAAACTTCCATATCCCAATAAAGGCAAAAACACACACACACAAAAAATCACATGATTACATAGTTAAACATGGTTAAAACTCCATAATTTAATGAAAAGGAGACATGAACCAGCAAATGTTTTAAACATTTTAATAAAAATAATTTAGGCAGACACCTTGCGCTTAAATAGTAACCAAAACCAAACAAATTGTCCCCGACCTAGTACTCTTTTATCTTCCTCTGTCGTCCTACTTCCAGAGCTCCTCCCCATGGCGGCCGCTTCATTCCCATGGCTCTCAACCATGCTCCTTTGTGACAGTGACCACATCTTAGACTGTCTAGTGTAGGGAAGCACCATCTTTTATGCTTGAAGAAAGATGTTGCTTTTTGTTTGAGTTTCAAGAGAGCACTACTTTGATTAGTTATTTTTTGCCGTTATTGATTGCCCTCAAAAGGATATTATTTTTACATTCATGCCACAGCATCTCAATTGGATTCAAGTCAGGACTTAACTAGGCCACTCAAATATATTCATCTTGTTTTTCTTCAGCCATTCAGAAGTGGTCTTTCTAGTGTGTTTTGGATCATTGTCTTGCTGCAGAACCCAATTTGGCTTCAGTTTGAGGTAACTAACATATGGCCAACATTTTCCTTTAGGGTATTGTGTTACACAGCAGAAATCATAGTTCCATTTATCACAGCAAGTAGTCCTGGTCCTAAAGCAGCAAAACTGGCCCAGACCATCACACCACCATATTTTACTGTTGGTTTGGTGTTCTTTTCCTGAAATGTGGTGTTACTCTTACACCATATTTACAGTTGGTGCATACTTTCAGTATCATATTTGCTTGAAATGACACAGTCTAGTGCTGTTTATATGAAATAAGCCTGCTCCCAAGCAGGTTTGAGCTTCCAGACCTGTTGCTATGACAACAACTGTCATATGAAATTTGAAAAACAAAACTATACTGGATCGTATCAAATTGTCAATAGCCATATCCATCAAATTGAGTAATCCACATATAAAGAACGAACCCTAGTTCAGTATGTTACATAACTGCCCTCTGCTGATCATGTCTTTCTTGTGTGAAGAGCATTCTGTGTACTTGTGTGAAATACACCGATGTCACGAGTGGTAACGTTCCTTCACTCAAGCATTCTCAGTAGTCATATCTGTTTGTTTAGTGTTTTTAGTCTTGGAAACTGGTTTGCCTGGTCTCTTTTGCTTATGGTAAAGTCATAAATACTCAGATTAACTGACAAGTGAGGGTTGTTGTGGGGTCCTTTGTGACCTCTTGGATGTGTTGTGACTGTGCTCTGGGTAATTGTGGTCGGCTGGCCACTCCTGGGAATGTTCTCTACTGTATATGGCTTTCATCTAGGGCTGTGCAAAAATATCTATACATCTAACTATCACGATAACTTCTTTTATGATAGAGTATCGATAGTCCAACCTCAAGTATCGATTCAAGTTGTGCCAAATGACCTCCTCCTCCGCTCCTGTAGATGTCGCTAACTGGTGATCAACAAAACGCCAAGTAGTACGGTATCAGAAGTAAGCAAGAGTGAGCATGGCAGAAAATATAAAGGTGCCTCCAGCTTTTAGAGCTGACGTGTGGCTGCACTTTGGTTTTAACGCTATACCAGCGAGTACTGAATTAGACAAAAAAATGCCATTTGTAAGCTTTGCAATATATATAGTTCTCTGTTCAATCACATTGTGCAGTTCTAATGAATTGGAATGGATGGAAAATAAATTGTAATTTTAATTTGTCGACTTTATCAAGTTGTCAATATAATGTGACACACATATTAATACAAACTATTGCAATATATCCCAATATTTATTGTATCGCAATATATCATGATATATTGTATTGTGACCATGTATCGTAATATGTATCATATCGTGAGGCCCTTGCCAATACACAGCCCTACTCTCATCGTAGTTCACTGCAGTCCCAATGCTTTAAAAATGGCTTTATAACATTTTCCAGGCTGGTAGATTTTAATTATTTTCTTTCTTATTTTTTTATTTTATTTTTATGGATCTTCTTCTATGGCATGATGTCTAGGCTTTAAGAACATATTAGTGTACTTCACTTTGTAAAGCAGGTCCTAATTTCTTGATTGTGAGGATTGGCAGTAATCAGGCCAGGGTGACCTTGAATTTCCCTTAATAATAAAAACCTTTCATTAAAAAAATGCATAATGTGTTAGATTCTGTTTGACTAATTTAAATTAGTTTGATGATCTGAAACATTAAGGTGCAACAAACTTGCTGAAAAATAATAAATCAGTGAGTGGACAAACATTTTTTCACACCACTGTGTGTGTGTATATGTGTGTGTGTGTGTGTGTGTGTGTGTGTGTGTGTGTGTGTGTGTGTGTGTGTGTGTCTGTATACATGTGTATATATGTATTTATTTATTTACTTATTAAATCCCTTGTTGTCTTGTTCTTGTGAAACCAGTCATGTGAAATGTATGTCCTCACACCACTACACAATTGTAATGATCAACTCTAAAACAGGAACTTAATTACTGTGGAAATGTCAAGTCTCACGTGACAAATTTTCAGAACAGAATTTTTAGTAATGTATTGAAATTGTTTTATTAAATCTCTAGTACCAAGAGTCCATGATACGCCTCATGCTCATGAACCTCATGCCACCATAATTGCTGAAGTTCCTGTACTGTCCAGGTCCAAAGTGCCACATCCTGCCTCTGTAGTTAGGCTGGTCATAAAAGAGCCAGTGGCCGTCCATCACATGGCAGGACTGGCAGTGAGACATGCGGTAACGGTCCATGATGTTGTCACAGTCATCCATCATCTCATGCATCTGACCCATGAAATTGTCCCTCTCGTATATCCTCATCCTGTAGGATCCCCTGTACTGTAGTGAAACAGAAGTCTGTTATTTTCAAGTTTATTGAGCAGAAAACCTTATGCAGAAAAATGCATTTATCTGTATCTTATATAAGCTTAACACTGGGCTCACCATAGGGATCATACGACAGGACCTGATGCAGTTGTTCATTCCAAACATAGACATGTAATCAGCATACTCTCCCCTTCTGAAGAAATATCCACTTCCCATGTAGTTGGGCTGATCGTACATCATCCAGCAACCACTGTCCACTCTGCAAGAGTGACAACGGCTCATGTAGGAGGAGAAGTCACCACAGTCGCCCATACACTCATAAGAGCGACCCTGGAAGTTCCTGTCCTCAAAGAAGGTGACCTAAAAAGTTCAAATATAATGTTTTTGTTATGAAAAGTTAAAGCAAGTAAAATAATTTTTAAGTTTCACTGTATGGAATGGATGCTAGAATGAGGTTTACCTTCATGTTTGCGCTGTCAGTGGTTCCACAAAGGAGAAGCTGAAGCTGATTCTGGCTGTTGACTGACTGCTGTCACCTGTCCCTTTATACAAGACCAAGACTAAAGACTACACAGTCCCTATTGTTACTTAGTTCCTGACTATGCAAGTTGGCATAGAGACCTTTCTAGCTATAGCTTGGTATGTAGTTCTTAGTACTCAGATTTATCTGGATTGGACTTAACAATGTCACTTCTGCTAAATGATTTTATCAACACAAATTGCCTGATTTTTTTGCTTTTAAAAACCTGTATTTTCTGCTTTTGGCTAGATGACAGTTGTAGTACAACAGTCTTTAATGAAGCATCCATTTCACCAATAGATAATGTGTGGCACATTTTCAAGCGCAAAATGTTGCCCACCTTAATACCTGTTTGCAGGAAGAATGGGACAAAATTACACCTGAAACACTTCATCATTTGGTGTATTTAGTCCTTTAATGTCTTTTAAGTGTTGTGAATAGAAATGACAACATTACAAAGTGGTAAATGCTTTATTGTTTTTACTTTTTTTTTATGTGTTGCATAAACCAAAATTGGAATATGTGTTTACAATAAATAAAATTCATGAGGAACACATACAGTAATATGCTGTTGTATTTTCTGCAATGAAGTATTGCAGAATGTTAATGTAGTCAATGTTAATGTAAAAATCACTACTTTTTTATTTGCATTTTCTATACTGTCCAAACTTTTTCTGATTTGAAGTTGTACAATATTTTTATTTTTTATACTTTTATTATATTTTAAAGTATTAAAACGGTACTGTTGAATAAGTATATATTATAAGTGGAAATAATAAAATGACGCTTGTTTTTTTGTGGTTTGAGAATATTCTTTCATCTTTAAACTGAGTCACTTTATATGTCAACAAATGATTTTGGAGTCTGGAATGTGCTCAGTGTCATTTAGGTAGATTAAACAGACCACCATGACGAGCTGCCTGATAAACCAAGCGATAGCTCCTGGTTGGTGATGGACATGGTTGCAGTCTCTAGCCGATGTTCTTGGTCCATAGAAGGCTCTAGTTCAAGTTGTGGATCAGCTCAGGCTATAGATCTTTGGCACACATGGTTTGCATTTGAGGTGTTGTTCTCGAGGAACTGATATGCCGATAGCCTCTTGGGAATTGCGCTGACATATAGCACCATTGTGCTTCGGGCAATCTGAGTTTGAGTTTTCCCACCTATTTCAGCTCAGGTTAAATAGTCTAGATATGTGCACATGCACATTACTGTTATAAAGCCCAGAAGGTCGAGAATAGATGCCTCTCCGCCAAGAGTTGCTTACAAAAAAACAGCAAGTTTTGTTGCATTGCTGTAAACATAAAATGTACTTCATGTATGTACATGCATATAACCTTTATAACAATGATTTTTAGTGTACAAACTTACTTTGCTCCTGAAACTGCCTGGGATTTGCAGCTTCATGCCTTATTTAAGGTGGCACCTTAGAGTGAGGGGTGTTGTAATGAAATGATTCAAATGTTACAGTATCTCTTGATTGAATGGGCATTATCAGTTGTTATCTGCTGATAGATATGGGCCAGTAGGGGCCTTCTGCGCCTACTAGTAGCCTCAGAAATCTGTTATCATCCATTCACATTGTTAATCAGCTATAGATCACATACGGCTGCGGACAGAAGTTAATGAGAATTATTTATATTATTTCTCATTGGAATAATAAGGTTCATCTGCGTTCTGAATGATTTTGAGATATTGAGCTTCAAAGTTTTTGCATTCCATATAGCAAACAGTATGTGTGTAACATTTGTTTTTAATTACAACATCTTAAAATGTAAACAACTTAAAGAAAACACACCCCATAATGTAAATAAGTTGTCATTTTAATAAGAATATGTCAGTAACTCAATTTTGTCAAAAATGTCACATAGAACCCTATAATTCTAAGGTGACCATTTATTAAATTTCCCATTAATTGTATTTTATTAACATATACCCTGACCCCAACCCTAAACCCAACCGTCACAGTAATGTAAAAACAGATCTGGATCTGGAGTCTTCTCTATTATTATAGCTGATTAACCATGTGAATGGATGATAACAGCCTTCTGAGCTGAGCAGTAGGTGCAGAACCCCCTACTGGCCCACATCTATCAGCTGATAACCTCTTAAAACGCTCATGTAATCGAGTGATAACATTCAAAGTGGGTGAATGGTAACACCAGGAATTACTCTTTTTCTTTAAGATTATAAATTATTGTTGACACAAATAAGGATGCCAGTATCCTTTGGATAGTGATTTATCTGACAACCATTTTCTTTTAGTCTTCCACTAAGAGCAAAGTTATGAAAGACCATGGGATCATGATTTATCTGAAATTGGTTTGTAAACTAAATTATGAATAGGAAAATATTTAAATCACAATTCTGACTGAAGTGTGACTTGACCGAAGTATGACATGTCCTTCACACCAGGTGTGACCACCCAGTGGCAACCTCTGACAATGAAATTTAATCATGCTGTATTTGAAAAGGGACATTTTTGCAAATCCCTTCCTACCCCAGAACAGAGGTGTAGGTCTACAACCTTTTTCAAAGTATAACCCGGTCTTCATATTGATAAATATTGATATTAATTTTGTCATGAGCTTGTAAAGATATTATAGTTCATTCACCAGGTTTAAAATGTCACACAGGTATGCAAGTATATATCTGTTCCAATATTTGCACAACTTTCGTAGTATACTGGTTGCCGTTACTGTTTCGTGTCTGTCCTGTCTTATTTGCACTATTTGTTGCATGAACCGCACTTCACACTCTTATTCTTATTTTAGGTTATCTTATCTTTTTTTATTTCATTATCTAAATTTTTATAGTAGTTCACAGTCCTGTGTTATGTTGTCAATTTATGTTGTTTGATGTACTGTAGCACCTTGGTTCTGGAGAAACATTGTTTCGTTTCACAGTGTACTGCACTATATATTGTTGAAATGACAATAAAGCCAACTTAACTTGAAGTTTCCCAATCCATTCCTCATCATTGAAATGTACTGCCAGCGATGCCTTTCTTTCTGACAAATATCTTTGTGTATTGACTCTCTTAACTCAAACTCTTGCTAAGGATCCCCCTGTAAAGGCCACTTGACTATGGTGTGTAACAAAAGGCATTTGTGTTCAGCTTTCATTTCTCAGCCTGTCCGTGCAGATAGATATGTCATCAGAGGCTTTTTTTTTATTTCCTCTTAGCAAACTAATGGTAAGAGGGGCATGGTTAACAATATTGCTATGCAGTTGCTATGGAAGCCCTCAAGTTGATGTCAACAAAAAATACTGTCACTCCAAACATGGAAGCAAATGATTGTAGATTATCAAACCAAATTCTAATTAATTATTTGTTTTCAATGGATTAACTTGCACTTATTAATTGTTAACCTTAAGAATAACAATGTGATCTAGCAAAATAAACATTATAAAAAGGTGGTTTTTCGTGAATGTTAACATTAGCAACTGCCATTAAAGGTGCAGTAGGTGATCTGCCAAAATGCTAACCAGAATAGTGCTATTTACTGATATTTTGTTGTTAAACGAAATAAAAATCTACATTATCTACATTATGAAACTGAAAATAGTCACATCAATCTATCGCTGTAAGATTTCAGTGGCTAAACAACACTTCTGTGCATATAACCCATTCATAACCACACAATCTACATCAGCTTTGCATGACTGAAATAGTTTTAAAACATAACATTACCTGTCTAAAAGAAACACTTTAGTAATGGTGTCGTCCTTCCTCCAGCGTGCAAAACTAACTCCAATATTGATTCAGGAATTTAAAAAGTTTCAATTTCTCATTTGATTTTACAATGACTGTAATTGTCTTGTGTGCACATGAACATGTGGCGCACATTCAGGGGTGCGTGTGCTAATGGCGGATATGCGTGAACAAAGATGCGCCAATGTACAAATCTGCATTTGCTGACAGACAGTTTGGGCTGCTTATCAGAATTATGTGAAATGTCGGCCAGACAATATTTGATTGGATAAACATTTTTTTTTTATTTTATGCCTTACCCAAAATATAAAAATACATATAAACACATTTAGATCATTTACTTTAATCATTACTATTGGAATGTGAAGAGTCTTTTAACCAGCACAACAAAAATGTTTCTAAAGACAATCACCTAGTGCACCTTTAACTATGTACAGTAAGTAACTTAAATTGCTATAGCTGACTGCTATTTTGTTTTTGTAAAGTGGCATAAAATGTGTAGCAAAGATTTTCACTAAAGAAATGCAGCAATTCAGTCCAGAAAATGTGTGAAAAGTAATTTGGTTGATGCAGCATTGCTGCTGGGTTGCTTTGTTGGGGGGTGGGGGGTGTATTGTTTCAGTATCTGTGAACTTGACTCTTTCATTAACTAACTGTTGGGTAACACAAAAACAGCACAATGCTAGAAAAAATAAACACACAATAAAGTATGCAGGGTTACAGCACAACTGTTGGGAAAAGCCTGCGGTATGACGATGATGATAATGCTAATATTTTAAGGTATTGTATTAGGATGAGCAAAATCTAATTGATCGAACACTGTATTTATTTGTTCTCAACATGTACAAACAATTGCAAAAAGTAAATTAAGCAAGCAAGTATTCATAAATTATTGAGTTACTGTTTTTCTTGGTGAGGTACTCATTTTCAAAAGAAAGATTTAATTTAAAAAATATTTATTTTATTGAGTTTTCAGATCATTAGTACCAAGAGTCCATGATACGCCTCATGCTCATGAACCTCATGCC
>CAIGQZ010032266.1:5230742-5242327 GCA_903798205.1 Danio tinwini | reverse complement strand
GTTTTAGAATGTTTTCAAATGTATAAAATATATACAGTGTTTCTGTATCACACATGGACTTCTGGAAATGTCCTTGAACCAGTGGGGGGCTGTCATGGCCGCCGAGACTTCTATGCTGATTCTATGCTAATATATATTTTAATCTATTTTCCATGAATCTTCATGTATTTATTGCTCTTCATAGTCCTTTCTTTTCATTTCATAGCATTTCTTTTGGTTGTGTTGTTTTTTAGTAGTGTATGTTTATATTAGAGCTTTTAACCACTCATACTGTATTTCGGCCAGCATAAGAGAATTCAGAATCACTACTACAGGCATCTGTAGCATTAAATAATGATATTGCAGGAGTTCTGCCAGTTAGTATTAATAGAAACAACAATGTTAATATATGTAAAATGTGTAGTCATAATTATTTTGTATTTAACAAATAACTCACCGATTATTTCGCCTTTTTCTTTTTTTGCTGCTGCTGCTGCATACGGCTGTCAGCAGGTCCGGTTCTCTAGTTCTCTACCTTTTTTGAATGCTCATCTCGACTCCTGAACCTGTTGAAATTGGGACAAGATTTGGTAGATGAATGCTGGTGTGGGTGTTGGCATAAAATTATCACATGGATAAATTAAAAAATAAAGTAAAAAAGCAAACAAATTTGATATTTTCTAACTCATGGAAGCAACAAGGATGCATTATTAAGGCCTTTTTATTTGGAAGTGGAATCGCTGCACAGGTCCCTGTTTCCACATAGTGGAAGCATTTGCTCAGTTAAGCGCAATATTTTGACATTACCATAGTTACAATTAACAAGGTCACATTTGTATTTACTCAAATCTAACAAAAAATGTAGCACGGGAGCAGGGCAAAACAATTCAATATTATTGAAAAATCTGTCCTTTGCAGGTCTAGTCTGAACCCACTCCTCCTGTTCTAGCACTTGTGTAGAAGTCGCGATTAATTAATTATTTGCAATTGCAACAAATGCAGCATTCCTAGTAGGGTTGCAACAATACAGTTAGCTTATGGTTCAATACATAACTCGGTTTTTTAACATGGCTTTCGGTTCATTTCGGTTCTGATGGCTTAACACATAAGTGTTTTTTTTTTTTTTGTTATTCTATGCTTAGGACATAGGAACAGTAAGAAAGAGAAAAAATAAAAACTATTTATTGCAATACTCCTTTATTTTTTTTCAAAGCCAAGAAAGATACACTAGTTCCTAGTGTATTGTATAATAAAACAATTAACACTGAAATCTCACAGCTGCTGGTAGCCCATGTACAAACTGGGCAACACATAAATTCCTACATTTTTTAAATAAACATGCATGTGAAGTTAATAAACATAAATTGACCATTTCAAATAAACATATTTGTACTTCAGTAAATATAAATAAACCATTTTAATTAAACTTAACACTGCCTTTGTTATTTTTATGTGTCTTTTGGAACCAGTTGGGTATGTTTGCTGGAAGGATTCAGCAAGGGATTGTTGTTTTGTGGGAACTTTACCTTCTCTGCTATTCTGCCTTCAGACAGTGATATTGCTGGGTGATGGCGCCGCAGATGTGCAGTCATGTTGGAAGTGCTTCCGTTCGGTTAGTCTATATGTGTAACCGAAATGTCCCCACACAGCGGATTCCCAGCGGATGCCGCTCGCCATGTTAAAGTGTGGAATGATGGTGGAGCGCCCCCTAACTTTAGAGAATAGTGATTGAATATTTACTTGCGGGGAGGAGTTTCCTCATCTTAGCTCATAAAGATACAGGCACACACAAACAGTCTATTTGGAGGGAAATAAACGCACATAAATTATTTAAACGTAAAACCGGAAAACCGCAATTCGTATTTGTAAATATGGGAGTTTACGTTTGTGCACGCGCGAGGCAAAACAAACACAGACGCAGGGAAGAAAAACAGTGACTGTGTTTACATGGACATCAGTAAACAAATGACTTGCCAAATTATTAATTTTGCAACTTTACTTGCAGTTTGGCACTTTCACAGTTTATTCAGGAACATTTCCTGCATGTTGCCTGTGACAAATGACATATTGTATGCGAGGAACTGCTAATCCAATGTTTGTTACCGCACGGCGAATGGGAGAAAACAAATCCTCCTCATCTCTCGGTAACAGGTAGCGTCAGAAAGCCGTGTGTGTATAGACTATCCTGTCACGAAATGCAGCAAAAGTTCTGCACGGCGGGAATAGTTTGATCATGTTTACATTCGGAGAGCAGCATTTACAGCGGATCTTTCAGTCTATAATATTGTACTATACTATTGCAGTGATATTAACATACTGTAAACTTAGTATGTCTTTAAAAACTGAAAGAGCACTGCTGACAATGTTAGTGACGAACTAACTTTGCCATCTGAATGAACAAAGAACTGATCGCACACTTACCAAATCTGTAGAGACAGGACAGTCACTCTGAAACTGTGTCTTTTTTTAAAAGGAGACGAGCAGCAAATCTGGATTTCACCATTTCCAGATGCGAAAAGCTCTCGGGTAAAAATGTTCCTTGCAAACTGTCGCGTTCACTGTAATCCACATGAGTCCAGCAGCGCTCTCACAGCGGGAAAATGAAAACAAAAAAGTTTGGTTTTTTTTAAAAGGAGATGAGCAGCAAATCCGGATTTCATCATTTCCAGATGCAAAAAGCTCTTGGGTAAAAATGTTCCTTACAAACGCATTTCTGTTGCGTGTCGCATGCACTGTAATTCACATGAGTCCAGCAGCGCTCTCACAGCGGGAAAATGAAAACAAAACCTTTGTTGCAGCACATTAATAAACACAGAGCACTGATAAATGCAACACTGGCGACCAGTGTCTCCAAATTCTTGTTCTTTCACTTGTTTTGGCAACACAGCGTGGCATCTCTCTGTCGTCTGAACACTGTAACAGGCCTCCGAAGCTATCGTGCATATTAATGAAGTTGCAAGTCATACACAATAGAGCGCGCTGATTGGTTTGAACAAAGTCTTTCTCATGAATTAATGCTGCACCCTCAGAGATGTCATGATGTACTGCCAGGTACAGACAGCCACTCTCCACGCTGGATTTACACGCAAGTATGTCATGGCCATGACGCAGCTTTAAAAATTTGTTTTAAACCAGAAGAGCGAATTTGCTCAAAATAACGCAAAAACAACCAGTTTTTACTTTTTAGTGCAATATATATGTCCTAATAGTGTTTATAGCAGCGTGGGACACATATATGACAGCTCAATATGTTGATATGTCAACAGCTCAAAAAATGTGTTTTGGTGTTTCGTGACCCTTTAAATTACCAACCTGCAACAAACAGTGGGTTCCTTTTAAAATTTCAGTGGGATGCGAAAGCATGTGTTTGGTTGTGCAGGCCAAGAGATAAAAAAAGTAGGGAATCAATGCTTTAACCAATCAGACTTCGAGTTGCCCACACCGGGGCCATCTAGCAGCCGAAACCAGTGTGCGAAATATACTTTGACTATCGAGGGGGTCAGCTTTTTCAGTAGTTTGTATAATAAATATTCAAGCTACAGTGAACTAAATTCATATATTTAATTAAATTACATTATATTGGTTAATCAAACTAATTTATTACTTAAGTTTTTTATTAACTTATTTATTAAGTTTTCAGTTTTTTTTAGTTCATTGACATAGACGTCATATTGTGTCTAAATAATATATTTATTTTAATTATCAAATATTTCCAATAATTTAATATAGTAATAATAAATTATTCTTTTCACAAAAAAACAGGCTATATTAAAATGAAACAAAAATGGGTAGTGCCATGTCTCTGTCTTTGTTATGGCATTATTCATTTAGGTTTGTTCAAAACAGCTCATTCAATCATGAATTAAGTGACTTGCTATGAATTACTCAAGATTTCTTGTTAACCTCATTTGTTAATGTCAGTGGTAACACATTTAAATCTTTGACTAAAATAGGAACAACATAAGAGGTGTAAAAAAAAGTCTACATTGTTGTGGATAAAGTACAGGGAAAGCCACTTAATGAGTTAACAACATAATGTTTGTTTGATGTGACCAAAAAGCTCAACTCTCTCATAGCATCTGTTCTGCCTATTTACACGAAGACCCTCAGAGATTTGAGCCCCACTTAATAAATATATTTATAGCTTCCATCTTCAAGCCAGCGATTGTGAAACAGCAACCTCCAAGCATATTTTCCCCCACTGCTCAAAGGGCACACAATCCACACACAAATGACTGATTGGCACAACAGGCCCACATGCAGAATTCAGGGAAGTTTTAATTTTATGTAAAACTCTTATTTTCACAGTATTATTACTGTATATTATCAGTGCATTCTAAAAAATATTTGCTTTAAATCTAAAAAAAGTTGTAAATGAACTTACTGTAGTATTACTAAATGACTGGAAAACATCCCCACACCTCAGTAACAGCATTGTGAAAGACACATCATGAAGATGGAAAAAACACTTTAGTATGGTAGATAGATTTTCATTTTCGACTTTGTTAATGAATGTCTACGTACATTGCATTATTATAATATTTGCAAGATATAAAGCCACATTTATGTTTCTGTAAGCATATCTCAGTTTACAGAGTTAAGCTGTATTATCTGTTTTTTTCCTCCGGTCACACAGATGGCAGGGGCAGACTGGCGATGAGACTTGGTGTGAAGATGAGACTCATAGGGCAAGTTAAAACACATGATGTGAGATGTGAGGATACCTAAGAAGACAAAATGCTGTGCAGTAAAAGTCAATGGTGTTAAGTTGTTGGGTCAAATTTAAAACACATGTAATCTCCTAATTTGTTTATACCAATGTTATCAGTAAGAAATAAAAATGTTTGATTGGAATATTATTTTGATGATGTTTTGATATTACTATGATGATGTGTTTTGTGCCACGGTGGGAGTTTTATTGATATGTAATTTAATTGTAGTAACAGCTTTCATTCTCACTACATTGGGTATCTGTCTGTGATGCAATGCCCTAGACTGCATTTCTGCGTAACATTTGTGGTTTCTGTAGCTGTGACATCAATATGATGACATTTTGAGGTGGATCAATTTATGTTGGATGGCACTGAAGCCCTATGTGTGACATGCTTGGCTCGTCAGAGCCTTTCACTGTTTGAATGCACTTTATGTAAGTGCATTTGTGTAAGTGTTGTATAATTAAGTGCAATGTTCATTTTTTAATACATTATACAATAGACAAGGCTATTCAGATACATAGTCAACCCAGGCTCATTATTGTTCAAACCCCTGTATACAATTCTGGACAGTACGAAATACACCCCAGAAGGTACTTTTTTTGCAGATTTTTTTTGCTGTGTACGCTTTTTCACATCTCAAATTTCTCTCACAAGTTTTTTTTCGCGCCTGATGTTCTCATGTAAACTCACTAGAGGCCGCTGACGACTGACTGACTGACCGACCGACCGATCCCTCACCCACCTTCTTTCCTAAACCCAACCGATGGTGTTTTCAAAAGCACCGATTGACCCGATCACCCCCTTCCCTATACTCAACTGACAGTGTTTTCAAAAGCAATCCAGAAAAAGAAAAGTCCTTATGGTTGCCTGATTTTTACCATGTTTTCAGATCTTACCGCATTCTCACCCTATTATTTACTTGTTTATTGTATTTTTTGCCTTTAGTTTTTTTTTTTACTTGTTTTCTGGAACTGTTCTTCACCAGACCTAAACCCTGTCGTTGCGGTCAACTACTCTCTGGGTCTCAAGTTCGTCAATGTACATGACAAGCTACTGGGCAAACTAGTAACAGTGGAAAAACCATCTGCAGCATCATACCGCCCTGTAGCATTCATTTTAAGGACGAAATGCAGCCATATACTATATAGCTCTGGCTGCATAATTTACACTCTCCAGAAATGTATACAGGGGTACATTTTCACAATGAGCCCATGTTGGATACGATGTATATACGTGTGAATAATACTGAATTCATTAATGAAAGAGTTTAAATGTGTGTCCCTCACTTTGATGACATCAGCTGTAGCAATAATTCAGAAAGCTAAATGTGTAATAAAACTGTTATAAAATGTTTAAATACAGACAGTTATCTTTAAGGGTTGTGTTTAGAAGTGAAAATAAAACTAAAATACTAATTACCAGGACACAATGTTTACTTTTGTTAAGAAATTATTTTATTGAAACCATAGAAAACTAGTACCAGGAGTGCATGATACGCCTCATGCTCATGAATCTCATGCCACCAAAATTGCTGAAGTTCCTGTACTCTCCAGGTCCGAAGTACCACATCCTGCCTCTGTAGTTGGCCTGCTCATACATGAGCCAGTGGCCGTCCATCACATGGCAGGACTGGCAGTGAGACATGCGGTAACGGTCCATGATGTTTTCACAGTCATCCATCATCTCGTACATCTGACCTCCGAAGTTCTCCCTCTCGTAGATCCTCATTCTGTAGGATCCCCTGTACTGTAGTGGGTAAAAAGTAATTAACTGTATTTTGTCTGGCTCAACTCGAGTGCAAAAGTTTATAAATATATCAAAACCAACAGCAGGTTTTTGAAAGACCTAAAAATAATCTCAAAATTCTATATCAATCTATGCCTTGAATTTAATAATTCAAAACAATATATTGATGGAACTGACCATAGGGATCATACGGCAGGACCTGATGCAGTTGTTCATTCCAAACATAGACATGTAATCAGCATACTCTCCCCTCCTGAAGAAATATCCACTTCCCATGTAGTTGGGCTGATCGTACATCATCCAACAGCCACTCTCCACTCTGCAAGAGTGACAGCGGTTCATGTAGGAGGAGAAGTCACCACAGTCGCCCATGCACTCATAAGAGCGACCCTGGAAGTTCCTGTCCTCGTAGAAGATGACCTAAACATTCAAAGTTAAAGTTTATTGGATTATATTTATGTGAATGCAATTAAAAAATGAGTATTACACTGAATGTAACTGTTAGCTGGAGTTTACCTTGCCCATCATGGTTGCGTTGGTTGTTGTTCAGTGGTTTCACAGGGGGGAAGCTGAAGCTGATTCTGCTTGTTGACTGACTGTTACCTGTGCTTTTATACAAGGCCAAGACTAAAGAGTACACTATGTCTATTGTATGTCAGTTCCTGACTTTGCAAGTTTAACAAAACAAAGCCGTATTATGTATTTATACTACAGTACTGTTGAATGCTTAATTCTGACTGGTTGATGAACGTTCTAAGGTGTACAGTATTTTTCAGAAAAATTAAGAGCTAAAGTAGCTTCAGGCAAGTCTCACATTATACAGTTCCATATCACTGAACCATATCACTGATATCTTCAAATATGTGTTTTTAAAAATACAATGACTTCAACCAAGCAAATATATGTACATTAAGTTTTTTCGTGTTTTGCCACAAATTTAAGTTTTATCAACTACTGAAAACTACTCTCACCCTCCCACTCTCTCCCATACAAGCACCCACACACACAAAATGGAAACATACAGACAGAAACATGTTTTCTGGCCATTTTTATCAGTAAAGCATTTCTGACAAGTAAAGTAATATTACAGATAGTTTCATTATTATTACAACTTAGTTTCCTATCAGTGGCTCAAGTCTCTGCAACGATGGCACTTTTCTTATGTTTAATTTAAAAATTCACACTTAGAGAAACTGGTGGCTGAGAGAGCTTGAATATGCTGTAAGTTAAGGAAACATATGCATGTTGAAAAACACTAACAAATATAAAATACAGTGTGAAAAGTATTCATAGCGCTTTACTTTTTACACATTTTTCCATGTTACAGCCTTATTACAGCCTTAGCCTCTTACAGCCTCCAAAATGGATTAAATTAATTTGTTTTCTCAGAATTCTACACACAATACCCCATAATGACAATGTGAAAAAAGATTTTTTTAAATTGTTGCAAATTTATAAAAAATTTAAAACCTTAAAAAAAAACATGTACATAAATATTCACAGCCTTTGCTCAGTACTTTTGGTTTGTTGCACCTTTGGCAGCAATTACTTTTTACTTTTTAAATATGATGCCACAAGCTTGGCACACCTGTCTTTGTGAATTTTTGTTCATTCCTCTTTGCAGTAGCTCTCTAGCTCTATTAGGTTTTATTTTTTTTATTTATACAGGGACAATGTACAACATGACATGTTGTGCCAGAGTTAGCTATAAAGCTAATTTACATCTGTAGTCCCTGGTTGGATGGATGTAGGCCCAGGTTGGATAGGAAGTGACGGTGTACAGCCATTTTTAGTTTAATAAGATTTAGGTCTGGGCTCTGGCTGGGCCACTCAAGGACACTCACCGAGTTGTTGTGAAACAACTCCATTGATATTTTGACGGTGTGCTTTGGGTCATTGTCCTGCTGGAAAATGAACCGTTGCCCCAGTCTGATGTCAAGAGCCCTTTGAAGCAGGTTTTCATTCAGGATGTCTCTGTACATTGCTGCATTCATCTTTCCCTCTATCCTGACTAGTCTTCCAGTTCCTGCTGCTGAAAAACATCCCCAAAGCATGATGTTGCCACCACCATGCTTCACTGTAGGAATGGTATTAGCATGGTGATGAGTGGTGCCTGGTTTTCTCCAAATGTAATGCCTGGCATTCACTCCAAAGAGTTCAATTTTAGTCTCATCAGAACAGAGAATTTAGTTTCTTATGGTCTGAGAGTCCTTCAGATGCCTTTTGGCAAATTCCAGGTAAGGAGTGGCTTCCGTCTGGCTACTCTACCATACAGGCCTGATTGGTGAATTGCTGCACAGATGAATGTCCTTCTGTAAGGTTCTCCTCTCTGCACAGAAGAACGCTAGAGCTCAGACAGAGTGACCATCAGGTTATTGATCACCTCCCTGACTAAGGCCCTTCTCCCCCGATCACTCAGCTTAGATGGCCAGCTAGCTCTAGTAAGAGTCTCTTCTTTATTTTTAGGCCATGTTCCAAATCCTTACATGCTAGCTGTTATTAAACCTATTATTAAGAAACCACAACTGGACCCCAGCAACTTAGCTAACTATAGGCCTATTTCAAATCTTCCATTTATGTCTAAAATACTAGAATAAGTAGTTTCTGCCCAATTATGCTCCTTTCTGCAGACAAACAATATTTTTGAAGTGTTTCAGTCAGGTTTCAGGCCTCATCACAGTACAGAAACTGCATTAGTGAAAATAACCAACAATTTACTCATAGCTGCTGACCAAAGGGGCATCTCACTATTAATTTTACTCGATCTTAGCGCCGCATTTGACACCATCGACCACAATATTCTCATAGACCGCTTAAATTCTACAGGTGTCCAAGGACAGGCTCTTTAATGGTTTAAGTCATGCTTAGCTGACCAGTACCAGTTTGTGAATATTAATGGACAGCTTTCACAAGTCAGGTCAGTAAAGTACGGGGTGCCTCAAGGATCAGTTTTAGGCCCTTTGCTTTTTACAATTTAAATGCTACCCCTGGGAGACATTATTAGAAGACATGGGATCAGCTTTCACTGCTATGCAGATGATACTCAATTATACATTTCAACTAAACCTGATGAGATGTCTGAACTGTCTAAGCTAACTGAGTGTATTAAAGATGTTAAAGACTGGATGACCAACAATTTTCTTCTCTTAAACTCACACAAAACAGAATTATTACTTATTGGGCCTAAATCCTGTACACAGAAGTTCTCACAACTCCACCTGCAACTAGAGGGATACAAAGATAACGTTAGCTCTACTATGAAAATATCTGGGTGTGATATTAGACAGTAATTTAACTTGAAAATCATATATCCCATGTCACAAAAATTACCTTCTTTTATCTGAGAAATATTGCTAAGTTACGACGTATGCTATCCATCTCAGATGTAGAAAAGCTAGTTGATGCTTTTATGACTTTTAGACTGGATTATTGGAATGCTCTATTTGCTGGCTGCCCAGCATCCTCTATTAACAAACTTCAGCTAGTACAAAATGCAGCTGCCAGAGTTCTTACCAGGTCTTGAAAATATAATCATATCACTCCAATTTTATCCTCCTTACACTGGCTGCCTGTTAAGTTTTGTATTAAATATAAAATATTGCTTTTTACCTATAAAGCTTTAAATAATCTAGCTCCTGTTTATTTAACCAACCTTTTGTCTTGCTACAATTCAACCCGCTCTTTAAGATCTCAAAACTCAAGGCTTCTGGTAGTACCTAGAATAGCAAAGTCAAGTAAAGGAGGTCAAGCTTTCTCATTTATGGCCCCTAAACTCTGGAATAGCCTTTCTGATAATGTCCGAGGCTCAGGCACACTCTCGCAATTAAAAACTGGATTAAAAATCTATCTTTTTAGCAAAGCATACACTCTGTGCATCACTTAGCGGTATGATGCATGAGTGTGCCCCACACAGGTTTTTTGTATCTCGTTTATATAAACTATGATTATCAGCTACGCTAATTATTCTCTTTATTCTCTATTTCCAACTGGGGGTACTCATCCGAGGCCCTAAGACTATGCAGCGCCACTGATGCGATCCAAGACCAGCGAAGAGATGATCCCAAGGTTTTCATAATCCTGGACCAGGCCATATCTTAAGCAGCTGCTGTGGTGGTCATGGCAGAGTGGATAGCAGGAGACTGGTTCCTGTGATGCTACAGGGACGTATGAGTCTTCTCTGAGGTCCAGCATTCTCCAGCCTCCGGTGCCTAGACTGCTGCTCTGCACAAGATGTTTGGCCATAGGAGAAACGATCGTGCCCAACTGAGCCTAGTTTCTGTCAAGGTTTTTTTTTTATTTCTTCACTTTCGCCAATTGGTGAAGTTTTTTCTTTGCCGCTGTCGCCACTGGCTTGCATGGTTCGGGATCTGTAGAACTGTGCATCGGTGGATTTGCTCTTCAGTGTTTGGACTCTCAGTAGTGACTATTAAACCACACTGAATTGAGCTAAACTAAACTGAACTTAAACACTAAAAACTGAACTGACACTGTAACAATTTACTATAATCTTCTATGTGAAGCTGCTTTGACACAATCTACATTGTAAAAGCGCTAAAGAAATAAAGGTGAATTGAATTGAAAAAAAATTTAATTGGTTCCAAACATCTTCCACTGCGGAACTTTCAGAGCAGCAGAATTTCTTTCTGTAACCTTCCTCAGCCTTGTGCCCCAAGACAATCCTGTCTCGGAAGTCTACAGACAATTCCTTTGACATGCACTGTCAACCTTGGGACCTTACATAGACAGGTGTATGCCTTTTCAAATCATGTCCAATCAACTGAATTTACCAAAGGTGAAATGCAATTAAGCTGCTAAAACATCTCAAGAATGATCAGTGGAAATAAAATGTACATGAGCTCAATTTAGAGCTTCACGGCAAAGGCTGTGAATATTTACATGTGATTTTTCAAGTTTTTTATTTGTAATAAATTTGCAGCAATTTCAAAAAATCTTTTTCACATTGTCATTATGGGGTATTGTGTGTAGTATTTTGAGGAAATAAATGAATTTAAACCATTTTGAAATAGGGCTGTAACATTAAAAACTGTAAAAAAAAAAAAAAAGTGAAGCGCTTTAAATACTTTCCGGATGCACTGTATAATAATAATAATAATAATAATAATAATAATAATAATAATAATAATA
>CAIGQZ010032266.1:5203060-5230362 GCA_903798205.1 Danio tinwini | reverse complement strand
TATTATATTATATTATATTATATTATATTATATTATATTATATTATATTATATTATATTATACAGAAGATACTTTGTGTCATCAACACAGTTACTTAACGTAAACTTAAAGTAATGCAATAAACATTATTTATCAAAATGAGATGTATCATAAACCTATAATGTACAGAACATAACTGATAAGTAAAAAAAAAATTAAACCATAGTAATGTCAACAACAAAAAAAAGCATAAAATGCAAAGTGTCATGCAGGGAATTCTGTGAAATTCTGTTGTTCACTGAATATATTAAGGAAAATTATTTTTAAGTGGGTTATGCTTTTTTTTTAACCCTTTTTACATTTAAAATGACTGCCATTTTTTACAGTGTTCTCATCAAAATTATTGAGCAATCACATGCTCTCTAATATCTAAATTCATCTCATTTGGGATTTTATATGTGGTAAATGGCACATAGAGGGTAAACAATACAGTCTGGGACCTACTTCAGGCAGTGAAGATTACTGATTTTTAAAGAAATCTTAAACGTGGAGATTTTGTTTTGCTGCGACAGTTCAGTGGAAGTGGTTGGGCTGGTTGACTGAAATTTAAAAGTCTGTGTGCATATACCCCATCGTTCATTTATGTTTGTTTGATATTTAATGTAACTACATTTAAAGTCTAAATTTAAAGTTATTTTTCAAAATACATTAAATATTTGAAAAAGTTTTAGTAAAGGTATTAACAGCAATACATAATTAGCTGTTATTATATTGTGTATCCTCTGTATTGTTTATCTAAAGTCATTTTTAAAAAGCATGTTAATCCTAACTATATAGTGCATCCAGAAGGTGTTTACAGCTATTCAATTTTCCAATATTTATTATGTTCCAAAATTCCTTATTCCAAAATGGATTTAATTAGTTATTTTCACAGTTGTGCAAATAATATATCACAAGGACAATATGAAAGAAGTTTTTTGGATATATTTAAAAATGTATTTTAAATGAAAAAGCACATGTACATAGATATTTATGGTCCTTGCCCTGACACTCAAAATTAAGCTGCGGTGCATTCAGTTCCCACTGATAATCCTTGAGCTGGATTAAACAATTTAATTGGAGCCCACCTGTGATAAATTCAGTTGATTGGACATGATTAGAAGGACACACACCTGTCTATATAAGGTCCCACAGTTAACAGTGCATGTCAAGAGCACAAACCAACCCATTATTTTACAATAAGGTGCCACCCATTGGCCCAACAATAGTATCCAATTAAGTGTGGCTAAAAGCTAAATTATCATGCTGAAATTCATTTTCATGCTTCTGTAAAATTAAATTAATTGTTAATAATTTGATAATAATTATGTTTAATTTCAATCTGACTCCAATTTCAAACAATTTTAAGACAGGGGCAGGTCCCAAACATGTGCTCTAGGCTCCATCCATTCAATTCTGGCCATAGTTTGTTGTAACACCAGACTAATTATTCTACTAGATTTAAATAATTTCAGTAAAAACCAAAATTCTTAAGCTGTGGTCACACTCGAGTTTGAGCATGTGAAATTCTGTCATACGGCGCTACAAAAAAGGGTGGGATTAAACAAGATTATTAAACATTTAAAAAAGCGAGCGATTGCTCCATAATTAAAATTTCTGTACAGAGAGGTCATGTTTTGATGTTCGATGTTCATTTTTTGATGCGAAACTTTCGTACAACCTTGCATTTCTGGTCTGACGCATTCGTGTACGTATGAATGGAAGTCTATGGAGAGAAAAGCCCAGTGTGACCACAGCTTTACTCACTCACTCACTCACTCACTCACACACTAACTTTCCTTTGGTGTAGTCCCTGCTTTATCAGGGGTCGCCAGAGTGGAATTAACTGCCAATTACTCTGGCAGATGTTTACCAGCGGATGCCCTTTCTGGCACAGCCCAGCACTCAGAATACAACATTTAGTGCTGGGAAACACGCACTCTCTCATTCACTCAAATTAGTTTATCCAATTAATCCAAATTGCATGTCTTTGGACTAAACCCTCACAAACAAAGGGAGAACATGCAAACTCCACACAGAAATGCCTTCTTGCTGTGAGGCAATAGTGCTAATTACTTAGCCACTGTGCTGCTGAATCCAAAAGAAAATATCCAAAGTAAGAATGCATAATGCAAATCACTCAATTAAAACATAAGTAGCCAATCCAGAAATGATAAATCAATTGCTCAAATGATATCATAAGAGTTTAAGATGCATACCTGACCAAGAAATCCCAGAATCCAAAGAAAAATGTTGCATGTTTTCAAACATGAAATAAAAAATATTATAGATGCACAAAATACACCATATGAAATATACCATGGATTTCAGCATGGGGTTTCAGTTTTGGTGGGTAAGGGGAAGTCGAGGGAAACGAGGGGGACTCAGAGTGGGTGATAGGGAGAGCTTTGTTATTGTTGTTGTTGTTGAGGTTGTTGTATTGTTGCATGGTATTTGTTTTGTGAAGTCTTGAGTTCAGTCCCATTCTTACAATAGAGAAAATAATTCTGCAGTATTGAAGAATCAAACAAGCACAGTCGCCTCCATCTGTAAATGGAAGAATTTTGGAACCACCAATATTCTTACTAGAGTTAAAGTTGTGATCAATGTTATTCTTCTTCAAAGAAGAAAGCTGTATGTTCACATATTATGCCTTTTGGGAACTACTTTCAAATGTAAATGCTTAGCAAGCTTGCGCTAATAGAAGGAAGTGGCACCTCTTGCATTTTTCGGATGTTTAGACATGATGTGAACGGGAATGTAAGCAACAATAGAGAACATACAGCTGAAAAAGTTTTTTTAATTAAAAAATATGTAACTGTCCACATATGTGGACCTACACTATGTAATAAAGGTGTAAAAAGCCACAGCTGAAAATATGGAATTTTGTGTTTTCTTTTAAATTACATGTTATGCTATTTATATCAGCTCAACTATTAACAACAATAACATTACAATTTAATAACAATAAAGCATATTGTAGGAACAATACCAGTAATTTCATAAATGAGGAAACTTATTAGCAATTTGGGCAATATCTTGAAAAACACTCTCTGATTTTAACAACTTATCATTTCATCCATATCCTACTTCATGTTGAATTAATTCAGATATACTGTAGTATATCAACATCTAAAATGTAACAACATAGATTTAGTTAAAATTATTCTTATTTTGAGTAAAAAGGCCTTAGCTATTTGTGTTGATATGTTTGTTAAATGTATTTTATTATAATATAAAACAATTCATAACATATTTGACAAAAATATACAAATATACTAGCAGGTTACATCATATCTCACTTACATAATGTCCTTATATGTGGAAAGCTGTTTTTGGTTAATAAAAAATAAATTTTACTCTAGTTTTTAGTTTAAAATACTAACATATTTAACATACTACTGTCACATCCTGTCTTCCATACGTGTTTGTTTTCATCATGTGCTCTTTTGTTCCAGTTCCCGCCATGTCATTATGTTCATCAGTGTCACCTGTTCATCCCCTGTATGTAATCAGTTCAATCATCCCCTGTGTGTTACGTATTTGATAATCTGCGATCCTGTGCCTTCCTGAAGTGAACCTAGGTGATACAACTTCACTGTACACACTAATATATTTTGTTATTATTAACTTACCTCAGTTGACCTCTCTGTATAATGTTTTCTCACAAATATGCTCGGAACTTTTGGTACATGGCTACATTTGGTACACTGTCTGCCATCTTTGATTAATGATGTAATCAAGCAACAAATTTTTGTAATGGAAAATAGTAGCTACTGTTACTATATTGCTGTCAATCTACTGAAACTGCACTCAAGTTGTTTGGAGAAAATTCTCATGATACATTAACCTTAAATTAAGTTGAATGAATTGTATTTTAATTATGTGGGTGTTTCCCAGCACTGTGGGTTGTAGTTTCAGTGATGGTGGCCGGAAGGGAATCCACCAGTAAAACTTATGCTAGAGTATTTAGTGGTTCATCCTGCTGTGATGACCCCTAGGAAGGCATGGAGTAAGCCAGATGACAGTGGGTGAGCTTTTTTAGTTCAGGTGTATTTTGTGTGCATTAATCAGGGAAATATATGCGGTATTTAATCTCAAAGCACAAAGTTGGTGACAATTTATTTTATTTAAACATTACTAGCATAGTAGGGACACTAGTACCAGGAGTCCATGATACGTCTCATGCTCATGAATCTCATGCCACCATAATTGCTGAAGTTCCTGTACTGTCCAGGCCCGAAGTGCCACATCCTGCCTCTGTAGTGGGGCTGGTCATAAAAGAGCCAGTGGCCGTCCATCACATGACAGGACTGGCAGTGAGACATGCGGTAACGGTCCTGGATGCTGTCACAGTCATCCATCATCTCGTACATCTGACCCATGAAGTTGTCTCTCTCATAGATCCTCATTCTGTAGGATCCCCTGTACTGTAGTTATAGAGAAGTCAAGTGTTAGGAAGTCAAGTTAATGTCATATTTTTATCTACAAACAAATTAGCCAATAATAGCATGAATAATTAAATTAATCTCACCATGGGGATCATACGGCAGGACCTGATGCAGTTGTTCATTCCAAACATGGACATGTAATCAGCATACTCTCCCTTCCTGAAGAAATATCCACTTCCCATGTAGTTGGGCTGATCGTACATCATCCAGCAGCCACTCTCCACTCTGCAAGAGTGACAACGGCTCATGTAGGAGGAGAAATCACCACAGTCGCCCATGCACTCATAAGAGCGACCCTGGAAGTTCCTGTCCTCGTAGAAGATAACCTGAAAATTTGAAGTTATTGTTTTAGTTGTTTAAATTAAAACATTCAAATTCATATAAGTATAGTTTAACCGTATGAAAATCTCAGCAGGAATGATGTTTACCTTGCCCATCATGGTTGCGCTAGAAGATCCTTGGTGGTTCCACAAAGGACAATCTGAAGCCAGTTCTGCTTGTTGACTGACTGCTGTCACCTGTACCTTTATACTAGACCAAGACTAAAGACTACACAGCCCCTATTGTTGCTCAAATCCTGACTATGCAAGTTGGGATAGAGGCCATCATAGGACCAAAATTCATTCTTTTGTCATTTTCCTGTCAATTGTTCTTTAGAATATTTCTGACCCTACACTTGTGGAAGTAATTTATTAGCTTTTTTGTACAAATGTTCAAATTTCTGTCTGGATATCAAGACTTTTAAGCATCTTTTATGGAATAAGATATAATCTAGTTAGCATATGTATAAAAGGTTTTCTCCTGTAATTAGTTAAGTAAAATTGTTAGGCATAGTTGAATAATAAATGTTCAGTACATGGAAATAATATACCATGAGCCTTAAACATCAATAGCTATGTTTTCATCCACCTATTTATATGCACATTTTGAGTATGCGCATAAATTTTGAAAATGCACATAAAAAGCGTATATGCATAACTGAGTAGGATCAACTTTTTACTTGATAATAAAAGATGCTCATAAACTACGATGGAAACACGTTTACCGAACAAGCTCCAGTATGCACATTTAAAAAGGTCATGTGATTTTGCTATAAGAGATCATGTGATGACAAAAATGTGTGGGAATGGACAAACCAGCAGGCTCTCTGTCATTAACATGCATGACCCCAACAGCATTTGACTGACCACAATGTTTCATAGTGTGATAACAATCATAAACATATATGTTCTAAGTTTGAGTTAATTGGTTTAACATATTTCCTATGTACCCACATGACAAAATGCTATTGCAATTTATAGTAAATACTACAACGTATTTGAACTATACTACATGGCCAGATATCAAAGAATTTCTAAATCAGAGCCATTTTATAGTCAAACTAAAAAATATTGTCTTGTTTTAAGTTTTTCCTTAAAACAAACAAAATAATCTTATGATAAAACAAAAAATAAGATTATTTTTTAGTAAAGTTCTTGAGCTAATCTGTTTGCTAATTGTACTGTTGATATGGCAACATAACTCATTCATTTATTTGGCTTAATCCCTTTATTAATCAAGCGGAATGAACCGCCAACTTATCCAGCACGTTATACACAGTGGATGCCCGTCCAGCTGCAACCCAACACAGGAAACACCCATACACTCTTGCATTCATACACATACACTACAGCCAATTTAGCTTATTCAATTCACCTATACCATATGTCTGGCCTGTGGGGGAAACCGGAGTAACCCACACCAACACGGGGAGAACATGCAAACTCCACACTGAAATGCCAACTGACCCAGCCAGTGCTCGAACCAGCGACCTTCTTGCTGTGAGGCGATCATGCTACCCAGTGCACCACCACGACGCCCAAAACAACAACTATAGTAATATAAATAAATCACCTAGTATTACCAAATCATCCTTTCTACAACAATAAGATGTATTATACTACACTACTAAAGTTAATTCATAATTAGTGCATGCCTTAACTCATCATTAATTCATAATAAAGTAATGTTTAGTTTACATATTGATACATCATTATTTATGTACTGTTATTGCAAAGAGCTACCGTTTTCACAGCATGACTGCTGTTCACACTGCACAATGGATCAGTGACAGGAGGATACACACAGCATGGCTACAAGTACTGATTTGCTTCCAATTCTGGGCATTTGTCTGTTATTTCACAACCTGTTGGCATGCGAAAATCAGGGCTAAAATCTGAACTCATCATTAGGAGCAAGCTACTGTAGGTTATCAAATTGCTAACATAGCCCATTTTCTCCTAGCTAATGTGATTTTTAAACTTAGCTTTAGGGGGGCTAAGTGTATTATTTCAACTTAGAACACTTAAGTTGAAATAATTATTATTTGGCAAGGCATATGATCAGTTTGTTAAAACAGCGAAGCATAATTTGTTTGAACATGTGTAGTTCTGAGTACATCAGGCTATGTAAACACCAGAAACTGACAGGAGCATGAGTGCAGAGTTCATTAGTAATCATTACTCTGGAAAATAAGGTAAAATCAGAGCAAACTAATTCAAACAGTTTCTGGAGAATATTTTACACTTACCTAATCCACATATCCTTCTATGTAGGAACGGAAAAACAATTTAAACATATTGTCTCATATTAAACATATCAACATGCTTATGTCCTTGCAATCTTCTTTTGTATATCATCCTTATTCTTCTTTGCCTCCTGCTTTTTCTTAGTGGTGTCAGTATCATATGATGTTTTGCTTCTCCTTTTTAACTTTGCTTAGATTTAGCTTGGATTTGCAGCCAAATCTGCAGGCCAACATTACTCAAGATTAACAGAGTAGAGTAGAATAGACTAGGGAGAAGACACCTCATAAACGAAAATGTAACTATTTACGTATTGTCAGAAAAGTGCCTAAATCATATAATGTCATTCATTCATTCATTCATTTTCTTTTTCGGCTTAATCCCTTTATTAATTTGGGGTCGCCACAGCGGAATGAACCACCAACTTATCCAGCATTTGTTTTACGCAGCGGATGCTCTTTCAGCCACAACCCATCTCTGGGATACATCCATGCACACTCATTCACACACATACACTACGTACAATTTAGCCAACCCAATTTACCTGTACCGCATGTCTTTGGACTGTGGGGGAAACCGGAGCACAGGGAGAGCATGCAAACTTCATACAGAACCAGCGACCTTCTTGCTGTGAGGCGACAGCACTACCTACTGTGCCACTGCATCGCCCATATGATTTCATTCAAATGAAAATATACTGTGAGCCTGTAGAGTCTGTTTTTGGAATGTCTGTGGAACAAAGCACAAGTTTATTTTACTCTGCAAACAGTAGCAGGGCAAATTAACCTTCTTCAAAGACATTTTAATACTTAAAATGCAATACTGCACAGAAACCATAGGTCTGGCGATCATAATTTCAGTGCTCATTTGTAGGAGAGGCTTGTGTGTTGTTGGTAAAAAAATATGGTTAGTCTAACCCTATTAATTTGTTCATTATTTGACCAAAACCAAAAAGTGTTACTTTGTGCCTCGCTCTCCCCTATGTAAAGAGCTCTGTAATTTCAAAAGGACTGAACAATTGAGAATTAAAAATGTTATATATTTATTAAACATGTTTATTTGCTATGGTGTTTGCTATATTTGCTATGGTGTTAACATTTTTGGTCAGATATTGAAGGAGTTTGGCATTTGAACACTGATTTATTTAAAGCAAAAGTTAACAGTGATTAAAGTAAACTTAAGAACTTGCCTGGTTTGGAAATCAAAGGAAAGGATTCTGAGACCTAAAAAAAACAAAGAAACAAACGAGTGACAAGATTTATAAACTTGAATTTGAAAACTTATAGCTGGAATAAGGAATTTTGTTATGCTCATTTTATATCCTGATAGCAATCATTAAATTCAGTAGTCCAAATGTATGTTTATGTATTTTAATATTTTGAGTAAGGTGTAGGACAAAGAAAAGTTTGTCAATCAAAACGTTCATTCTGAACAGTACTGTCTTTACCAGTCTGTCAAAATGTGTAATCCCATGTTTATAATTGCTTCTGTGCACCCTGTATGCACAGAAAGGATTACATCATTGATGTGTTTGGATGGTGATTTGCAGGATGGGACATAGGCTTTCAGGCTAGTGTTAGCATTGTCTAATATCCCTTGTTGTACCTTTAATGTAACTTCCCTTTTTATGCAGTTAAACCACAAATATAAGTTGTAAGTTGAACCTAGATTTGTGTCTGGGTCACTCATCACTGTTGTTGAGGCATATTTTAGCAGTGAATATGTTTTTTTCTGAAACACTAGTCAATGATTTAGCAGTATAATATGCATTAATCAACATTCGAAGTGAATCAAAAATGATTTTTTTTTTCCAAGGACAAGAATGAGTGTTGTTCAATAGTTTTAAGACAACTTTAATAAAAGGTAATGATCCACTTTAAATGTTGACTACTGTATATAAGTATTTCCAAAATGTAGGCACTACACAAAGTACACTAAAACCAAAGAGAATAGAAACAATCATGACATCAATTTGATAGCCATGTGCCTAACCTTACTTCTTTTTTTGTGTCGTTTATCTCTAAATATTTATCTAAATACTTCATCTTCTCAAATACAGGTGTACAAATGTCTTCTTCACAAAACAAATTACAATAGTGGATCAAGTATGAACTTTATGAACAAGCATAAGTCTAGCCTATATAATGCGTAGTAACAGTAACAGTCTTTGTATATCTGTGTAATAATATTAAATAATAGTATTTATTTTTGTTATTTATTCATTTATTTGGTGCACATAACACTTTGGTGCATGGAAGTGGTGTTTGTGAATTGTTTTCAGCATAAAGAAACTTTAATCACTTAATAGTCAAGCAAAATTGGCATGGAAAATAGCAAATGGAGTGTTTGTGAGGTGAAATAACCTAATGAACTAAAATAAAAATTACCGAATTTACTAAGATATACAATCACGCAAATAATTAATTAGACAAACTTTAATGAAACCTTGTAACATTAGTAACAGGAATCCGTAATCCGTCTCATGCTCATGAATCTCATGCCTCCCATATCTCTGAAGCTTCTGTACTCTCCAGGCCTGAAATACCACATCCTGCCTCTGTAGTGGGCCTGCTCAAACATGAGCCAGTGGCCGTCCATCACATGGCAGGACTGGCAGTGAGACATGCGGTAACGTTCCTGGATGCTGTCACAGTCATCCATCATCTCATACATCTGACCTGTGAAGTTCTCCCTCTCATAGATCTTCATTCTGTAAGATCCCCTATGCTGTAGTTTGAAAAGATTTAAGTTGCACAGAAAAAAAACATGTCATTAGTGTTAAAATATTACAGCAAATATGTTTGTTCTCATAGGCTTTTAAAGTTTGCAAAGAGAACATTTGCAAATTCATCAAAATATACTCACCAAAGGAATCATACGGCAGGACCTAATGCAGTCATTCATTCCAAACATAGACATGTAATCATCATAGTCTCCCCTCCTAAAGAAATACTGATTTCCCATGTAGTTGGAACGATCATACATCATGAAGCATCCGCTCTCCACTCTGCAAGAGTGACAGCGGCTTATGTAAGGGGACATGTCAGCACAGTCTCCAGTGCACTCATAAGAGCGACCCTGGAAGTTCCTTTCCTCGTAGAAGATAACCTAAAAACACAAAGTTAGTATTTTTGCCACAAAAACAACTAGTAGCTCCATAAATGTTTTGCATTTTATAATATCTCTTTTCATCAGCTGAATTATCATTAATCTCCTTTATATATTTTTTTATTTTTTATTCATCTAAAAAATGTTTAGTTAGTGAGTTGTTAAATCTGTTAGATTGCAAAACTTACTCTGCCCATAGTCACAGTTTTGCAAGTTGCTCCTCAGGACCGAGTGGTTGTGCCAGCTACACTGACACAGTGCTTTTGAAGCGCTCACTTTTATACCAAAGAATATGTACCCTGCATTGTGGGTAAGCTCCTGACCCAGCAAAATACATGGTGGCTTTCCATGCAAAGTGAGATCCATAGGGATATTTGTCAGCATGACTGGTACAGTAAGTGTGCCACACAGTTCCCATTTTACATTGTAGAATTACATTTTTTATTCCTTGCATCTCTGGCTTTCTCTATTTTGCAGTCAAGTTTAGATTGGCTGTCTATTTCCTCTATAATCTGTGCTACACAAGCTTCTAGTTTAGTATTTTCCTGTAGCAAACAAGTTATAGCAAATGTTATTTCTTTCAGTTGCTATTCAATTATATTGTATAATGATTCATTGTATGCAAATCATTATGTAAAAATGTCTTGATGTTGAGTTTCAGAGTAGCGTTGTCCTGTTTTGGGACACTTTTTTCACTTGAAATGAAACTGTTGCATGCAATATTGTGTATTAACTATCAAGATGTTGCATAAACAACCTGCATGATATGAGATATGAGTATGAGAAGTATTTTTTCCAGCAGCTAGCTCTCTGCAACTCTTACATGGTGGCCCACTGAAGCTAAGCAGGGCTGCCCAGTCAGTACCTAGATGAGAGACCACATTGGAAAACTAGGTTGCTGCCGGAAATGGTGTTAGTGAGACCAATAGGGGGCGCTCAACCTGTGGTCTGTGTGGGTCCTAACACCCCAGTATATTGATGGGGACTCTATACTGCTCAGTAAGGGCTGTATTTTGGATGAGATGGTAAACCTGACTCTCTCTGGTCATAAAAAAAATCCCAGGATGTCCTTCAAAAAAAGAGTAGAGGTTTAACCCTAGCGCCAATTTGCCCACTGGCCCATCATGGCCTCCAAACCATCCTCATATCATAATTGGCTTCATCACTCTGTCTCCTCTCAACCAATCAGCTGGTGTGTGGTGTGCAGTCTGGCGCAATATGGCCGCCATCATATTATCCAGGTGGATGCTGCACACTAGTAGTGGATGAGGAGATTCCCCCCAAAAATGTGTAAAGTGCTTTGAGTGTCCAGAAAAGCGCTATATAAATGTAAGGAATTATAATTATATTAAATTTCTTTAGCTGGCTACTTGATGATCAGGCACTCGGATACTGTTAAGGTGGTTTATGAGGACTTAGCCAGTGTACTCGTAATTCAAAAGCTTAAAAGTCATCCTTAAATTGGTATTTTGATAATTAGGGGGCAGGGGTAAGGCCATAATTTACAGTATAAAATACATTACACTTATAGAGTCATCATTAACCACATTTACAAGTGTGTATGTGTGTGCTTGCGTTTTGCATGTTAATTTAAAATGTTTTAAAAAATACTGCACTAAAATATTTTTAGATTACGGTCATTTTGTTTAGAACTAAAATGAATTAATGTGAAGGTTTCAAATGATGATAGGTTCTTTCACCTGTGACATAACATGCTTATTGAAAATATGATGGTTTGATCCTCCCAAGCCAAATAGTGAGCCCTTAGCTAGCACCTTTGCATGCATAAGAAAGGTGTTGAGGTCATCCTCTGTTCATGACAATCATCTTCTCTTAATATGCACCAGATCCAAGATTATGTAAACTTCAGGATAAGGAGAGGCAAACAGACTAGCATCCACAGGCACCATTCTTCTTATAAGCTGTGTCCTAAATGGCACACTATACACCATGCACTTACACACTCAACAGCATAGTACATGTGTGGTGTTGCCCCAAATGGCACACTAACGTTTTTTTACTAAGTGGAAATAAACCGCTTTCCTAAAGGCGTTTGATGGTTGACATATTAGTAAAATAAATGACCAAAGTACCAAATAATACCTGCGATGAGTTTAAATGCATTCACCATCGGGAGGTGGTACAATCACTCTTGTACAGGTGGAGAATTTTGCTTTCACAATCCAAAATAAATTATGTAATCCAATATGAAGCCCCGATAGCTCTGCCCCTTCCACTACATGAGAAAAGCAGCAGCCATTGAGTGCGTGAACTATCCAACATTCCATTTTAACAGTTGAATAAGTGCATCATCCGGTTATTTAAAGTGTATAAAGTGTATACAAAATATTTCAATTTATTATTTTTAGAGTTTTCAGTGTGAATGCACTACTTACACTATTTATACTACAAAATGCTATAGAATAGGTCAGCGAGGATCCTTTGGTATTAACAGCAGATTTAGTGAGCTAATTTGCGCATCCCTTGCCAGAGACAACATGGAAGGGGTGTACTGTATATCATGGCAGCACAGGTCCACACATGCATCCACGTAACTTCCACTGGTATTTTTTTGCTGTCCTGATGAATGTAAGAACTCAAAGTTCTTGTCTGACTTTGACTTGACCGGCCTTTCGATTTAGCACACACATGATGTTTCATATTTGAGGTAAGTACTGGTCTTATGGCTTTCATAAAAAGCCGTTACATAGCCTGTTACATACTCAGCACTTGATTCAACCTCGTTAACCTTTGCTAAAACGCTCAAACACGGCACTTTTTTTTACCTCCTTACTTTTTGTTCATTCATTCATTCATTTTCTTTTCGGCTTAGTCCCTTTAGTAATTCGGGGTCACCACAGCGAAATGAACTGCCCACTTATCCAGCACATTTTTACACAGCAGATGCCCTTCCAGCTGTAACCTCTGGGAAACATCCACACAAACTCAATCACACTTATACACTACAGACAATTTAGCCTACCCAATTCACCTGTACCACATGTCTTTAGACTGAGGGGGAAACCGGAAACCCACGTGAACGCAGGGAGAACATGCAAACTCCACACAGAAACACCAACTGACCCAGCCGAGGCTCGAACCAGCGACCTTCTTGCTGTGAGGCGACAGCACTACCTACTGCACCACTGCATCACCTACTTTCTTTTTGTTTTGTTTTTAATTCTCCCTTTTTAAGTTTCTCTCGGTTTTGCCTCCATTTCTGCTTTAACAAATGTGATTAAGAAATACAAAGCAAAAAATATTTAATAACTGAACATCGACCCGCGACCCACCCACAATTATTCATAATGTATTTTTTCATTACCCGAACCACCCGACCCGCCCGACCCGTGGATTATCCACAGCGCCTGCGGATATAACCGCCATCCGCGCATCACTAACGTTTATGCTATTGGATGTGTCTTTAATCTAGATCTAAACTAGAATGTGTCTGTCCTCCAAACTGCTAGTTCTGAACTAAAATTAATTGTGAGGGTTTCAAATGATCTTATTGTAAATATGATGGTTTGATTCTCCCAAGCCAAATAGTGAGCCCTTAGCTTACACCTTTGCATGCTTTTAAACCTCAAGTGTGCTCCCCTGCGAGTGAACCCACTTACTTTAGGGTTTTCAATGCTAACTTGTCAACATTGATTTCAGATTCTTTGGGTTTCATATAGTACAAAACAGAGGTCTATGAGCAGCTATGAGCAGCTTCTTCCCAGTAGTTGATTCTGTCTGGACATTTAAACAGTTTATATTCTGCAGTTAGTAGTTTAACACAAACAAAATTGAGTCAAATGGGTAGAAAATGAATAAAATATATTTTTTATCATACATATTCAAGTGCCAGTGTAATTTCATAGCCCCTCTACTGCAGTAGTTTAAAAGGTTTTGTTGACATTTGTTTTTACTAGTCCATCAAGATTTAAACATCTCATAAGGATGCTGGGGCAAGAAACAGCCACTCACATCTCCTATCATTGGAACGTGAGAAATGCATTTGGTGAAACTTTATAAACACTTGATTGTCTTTGTATTATGTAGATAATGTAAGTTCCACATTTGGAAAGGAAGGGTGGGTCACACTGTGTGTGCACCTTCTAGTACCAACAGCTTGTCACAACATTAAGAATGGAGAAGAGCTGATTTGCAGTCTCCCTCTCATCAGATTAGAACCCTCTCAATGGACACTTCATAAACTTAAATCTTGAGTATCCGATATGTCTAGTGAGAGATTAGAAGGCTCTGTTCTGAGTCTTAGGACTATGAGAAATTAACAGATCAACTAAGATCTGAGTCTCTAGGAGCTCCATCTAAAAAACAGCACCATAGTTCTGAGTCTCTAACTGAGTTCAGTGAGAGAGTAACAGATCAACAATGTCTTCAGCCTGCTAAAGAAGAGAAAACAACCAATTCCATCCAGTGAGCCTATAGCTTGTGAGGCAAGCTATAGATAACAGATAACACATTTTTAGCATTTAACTTTTTATCCAGTGAGACTGCAACAGAAGCAGCACTGCCTAAATTCTCCATCCCAGAGACAATGGGCTGAAGGTCTAAGTGCTTGGAACAGGCTAGCAGAACATTTACAGATGCAACAACATTAAGCTCAAAAGACTAAGCCTTACCTTCAAGGTACCTTTATCTAAATATGCAGCTTCTCACTGTGATTTTCTCACTTCTCACTGTGATCTTCTCACTGTGATGTTAAAATTCTAGATCCTTTCCCCACTATATTGTGGGTAAATCTGTATTATTTGTCTGTATTAATCTGTTTATATCACTTTCCAACTCTCCAGAGAGCTTGGAATTTAGGTATATTTGAGTATATGATTTTCTAATTTTCATTATGACATATAGCTGATGTAATTTATGAACAACTAATATTTACTTTATATTTTAGTAAGTTTGTTACTAAAGTTTAATTCATTGAAAATGTTCCTTGCCTTATAAGTTACAGAAAACAGTTTGTACTCTCAAAAAGATAATGTAATAATGTGACATACTGTAGCAAGACCACTCTTGCATCTTATACTCTTTTCTATATTTTTTTCATTAATAGTAAGTTGACAATCTCCCACCATTTTCTTTTCAGCTTGGTCAGATGACAAATTCATTTTAACATTTGAATCATTCAAAAACCTGCTTCAGTGGTGATTAAATGTTATTGTAAAGCCTAATACTGCCTCTCCCTATATGCAGAGTACACAGCTTGCATAGGGCACCAACCCCAGAGGGGGGCACCTTCTCGGTTGCTCAAATAAATTATTCATATTTATTTAGTAATATTATCATAAACTGATTGTAAATAAAAAAATAATCCTCTGTGAGGGTACCACAGTACTTTTGGCCAGCAGAGACCCTGATTAGTGACCTTAAACACTTGAAGTGATGTGATCCAAAATTTACAAATTCAAGTTTGTGATACATACAGTGTTCAGCATACTGGTAGTAGAAGGCTAGTATAGTTCTAGTTAGTTTAAAACTGATTCAGAATGTCACTTTTAAAGGATAATCCACTGAAGAGCAGACCCAATCAAGCAGGTCAGTGTATCTGTGTTGAGGTCATCCTCTCTCATTTTTTCTCATTTTCTCTTCATATGGACCGGATCCAAGATTATGTAAACTTCAGAATAGGGAGAGAAAAACAGACTAACATGCATAGATGCCATTCTTCTTATTGTGTCTTTTTGAGAAGCGTTCGGAAGTTTTGTATTTGTATTTTACGGGCATGCTATTGGATGTGTCTTTAATCTAGATTCCAAATTTATAGTTCTGAACTGTTTCATTGTTTAGACGCCAGATAAGAAAATAATTATTTAAACGTAGTGGAAGGGCTGTAATGCAACAGTAGTTGACGAGATAGCTAGAGATGAGCCATTCAGGGGTGCGTTTCCCAAACAACGACGTAACTCGTCAACTGAACTATCATAGTACGATGCATAGTTTGGGAAAAGAAAGTAGTGACGAGTGTTTCCCAAAACTCTTAGTTTCTCTGTCGTAGATCCATCATTTGAACCACGTTAGTTATAATGTAAAATGCCCATAAAACAAGGTGGAGTAACTACTTCTTTAGAGAAGAACCCCACAATTTCTTTGTGCAAATTATATTGTTTTACACGCACACACATTTAAAATAGAATCCAATATTAGTTTTGGTAAAAACATGCACTCGTTTTCCATATTAATTGAAATATATGTAAATAGCACATATAGGGCCTATGTTTCATTTACTAATATTATTAAGAACATTACATATTCTATTCTAAAACATAAAATCACTTACAAAAGCTAGCACATATTCTAATATCATATATAAATCATATAAATAAATAAATAATGAGGTTATTTATTAAGAAAATAAAATTTAATATTTATTATTTATTAGAAAATGAAAAAAAATCCTATTTTTTAATAATAATATTAATGATGATCATCATTATTATTATTATTAAGTAGGATATTGTTTATTTATTTTTGGAAAAGTCTGCTTTTACAATTTTATCACGTGCAAACCACTGCAGATATACTCTAACCAGCAGGCCCTTGTCATATGCAGTACAGATACTTAATAAATAACTTACTATGAAATAAAAGCATTAACATATGCTATGTTTTTTGTTTTCACAAGCTTTGGAGACGTAACATAAATTCAGTTTTTTTTAAATAGTCACCTATAGCTTTTGTCATGAGGCTGTGTTCAAAATGACATCAAAGTGTTCAAAGTGCACTGCGAAGGAAGCGCAATTGTAAACATAAAGATCGCTAAAACTGAACTGTAAAAATACTTTGAAAGCAAAACGGCAAAACAACAAACTATCTTTGTAACGACGGAACTTGCGACCATAGTTGGCTAGCGATGGTTTTGGGAAACGCACCCCAGGGCTATTTAACCAATACAATAAAAAAAATAATTATGAATATGGAGCCAATTCAATGCTGTCAGGAAGGGACTCTTATGATATTGTTTTTTTTAGTTCTAGTAAGCACTCTAGCTGCTGCATTTTGAAGTATCTAAAGGTTGTTCATTAGGCCTACAGGACAACCACCTTGCAATGAATTGCAATTATTTAGCCACAAAGCATAAACAAGCTTTACTGCATTGGACATTTCTGCATTAGAATCACCTCCTCTTAAAATGATTGTACATGCCCTATCTCATTATTAATTCAACCATTTACACAATAGTCCAAAACAATATATATTTTGCTCTCTCCTTACAGAGAGAACTGGATAATGCTCTTACAGTAAGTGTTCAGTTCTGTTCAGATGTATATTATGCAAAAGTAATAGACCCTGTCATAAAAAATTAAATAATATAAATATATTGTATTTGATAGTGTTTTTCTACCAGCAATAGTTGACATTATGGTAAATGTGCAATAAGCATGGTATCATCAGTCAGTGGTTCCCAATCTTTTCTGCTGACGGGGCCACCATTGATAATACTGGGACTGTTTTCAAGCCTCCAACCCCTATTTTTCCAATTGCACCCACATAATGAAAAATTTTATTTTAATAAAAATAAACTAATACAACTTAATGTCATTCAAAGTTGAGTATTGAGCATTATTACTCAAGTCTCTATACAGTGTGATAATCAAGAAGCATTGTTATTATTATTACTACTTCTACTAATAATAATAATTATCCTGAACACATTCTGAAACCAGGAATATACATGCACACACATAAAGACACTCTCAGACTTGACAGTGATTGAAAAAAAAAGATTTATTTGTGATATTGTAATGAAAGAGTACTAAATAACTACTTGAAATTTAGCTTTGTGGCTTTATGAAGCATCAAACAACACTTGGGAATTGCTCTTACATTGGGTCGCTATATCTGATTGTCTGGTTGAATGATTTAAGATTCATTGTTACTGAAAGTGCTTTCACAAGCTTGCCCATACTTAAAGAGCCACAAATCATATAATGTCTAGCTTCCTGCAGCTTCCTGCAATACTCCATTCTGATCCTTTAATTAATTAGGCTCAAATGAGTACTGTGGGCTATTTTGAGGTAAAATGTCAAATTGATATTTAGTATTTAATTATTTTCTTACGCTTTAAGTAGCCAACAGACATCATAATAACATGTGGTCTTGTATCACAAGACTTTTGTTTCCACTGATATAGGAGATCTTTGGCATTATACATCCATTTGAGTTTGTTTTCTTGAAAATCTTTTGTTTACTTTCATCACCTGAATCAACTGTAATTTTCTTTAACAGGACTCCATGATGCGTCTAATGGAAGCGATTGTCAGTGAGCCTAAACCCATGTCACTGAAGGTACTGTATTCCCCGGGCCTGATGTAAATCATTCTGCCCTCAAAATTGGGCCTTTCGTACAGAAGCCAGTGGCCATGTGTAACATTGCAGGACTGGCAGTCAGACATATAAAAGCGTTCCTGGATTGACTCACAGTCATCCATCAGCTCATATTTTTGTCCGATAAAGTTCTCCTTTTCAAAGATTCTCATTCTAAATGTTCCTTTATGCTGAAAGGAAAATGTTGCATAATTTAGTCATTTAATTCCATGAATTTACCTAATATAATACATAATATAAATAAATACAGTATATTTAGAATTACCATTGGAATCATTTTGCAAGATTTGATGCAGTCACTCGTGCTCATACCCATGATCCGCTTGTTATCATGATAATCTCCTCTTCTCACTAGCATTTGGTGACCTATAAAGTTGGAGTGCTCATAGACCATGAAACAGCCGCTTTCCACTCTACAGGAGCAGCAGTGGCTCAGGTATGCGGTCAACTCAGGACAGTCACCACTGGTCTCGTAGTTACGACCCTGGAAGTTTCTGTCTTCATAGAATATTATCTGGAAAGACACAATACTGCATGCTTACAATAGAATAGTTCTTTTTACTTCACTAGTTTATTTGAAAGCACAATGTCCTTGTATTCCTTGGTTAACAGCTGACATTGTAAAATCAGTCTGGTTATAGTAGTAATCCAGTTCAAAGCAATGAATATCATTTGTTATAATCAGCATAGAAAGCTCCTACCTTTCCCATGATTTTGCATTTGTTCTATAGTGTCAGTGTTTTACTGTGTTGCTTTTATACTCAACTTGATTGCTAAAAATCTATAGCCTATTGTTTGAACGTCTTACTCAGCAATCCTTTTTTTTTTTTTCTAAACCAGTCTACAAGTAGTTACCAGAACCATTTGCACCTGAACCTGTGCCAGCTGTGGCTTTTCTCGGTTGTTGGACAGATAGAGAGCTGATATTTGGATGTCTAGTTTACTGTACAACTGACTAAATCATTGATTAGAGGCATGAATATTTAAGAAGTAGACTGTCTTTAAAGACTGGGGAATTAAATCATGGGACAGAGGCCTAATTTTGTAAATACACAAACATGTAAACAATATACAATATGAAAGAGAAATGAACAAAAAATATATATAAAACAAAACCGGGATGTAAAATTCTTTATTACACTACTCATTCATAAAAACTCATTGCCTAAATAAGCAATAAGTTGATTTTAACACAGGGTATTTGCGGGGCCTTAAAATGTCTTAAATCTCAAAAAAGCAAAATTTTAGGGCTTATAAAGTCTTAAATCTAGTAAAATATTGTGTTGTAGGTCTTAAATCTTTTTTTAACAGGTCTTAATTTTTCTTTGTGCGTGTATAGCTACCCAATCTGGGTACATTTACACCCATACAATCACCAACAATTTCAATCTTAATAAAACTTTTAACTTTACAGTAACATTTTCTTAAAAGTTCTCCATTTATTTACTGCTGAAGATATTGACCTGACCTAGATTTTTTATTATTAAATTATTAGGGCGTCATGGTGGCACAGTGGGTAGCACAATTGCCTCACAGCGAGAAGGTCGCTGGTTTGAGCCTCGGCTGGGTTTTCCCCCACAAGTCCAAAGACATGCGGTTGAAGTGAATTGAGAAGGCTAAGCTGTGCATAGTGTATGTGTGTGAATGAGTGTGCATGGATATTTCCCAGTGATGGGTTGCAGCTGGAAGGGCATCCGCTGCGTAAAAGATTTTCTAAGCCGAAAATAAAATGAATGAATGAATTATTATTATTATTATTGTATTATTAAATGTATTACATTTTTGATAGGGCAACTTATAATCTTTTCCAACTGGGATATAATGCTAATCCTTAGCATTTAGCCCTGTTTAAGTCTAAAATTACATTGAAAATGGTCTAACCCTAACCCTGTAACAAATTGAGTAAACCTGTTGACATTATTTTTTATAATCATGCATATAGTTAATTTACTTAATAATTTTAAAGCAACTGCTTTACTCAACTAATTGATTTAAAAGCAATGGGTTTACTCGCCTTTTTAAGTAAAGTCATATAATCATTTTTTACATTGTAGTTTAAGTATAGGCAAAGGCTGCATCTAAAATTCCATCCTTCCCTACTATATAGTATGTGAAAATCTTTATGTGATCGAAGTTGTAAATCCGAATTCATAGTATTCAAAAATTAGTTGGCGAGAAGTACCTGGATGACCTACAACTTGTGGAAAGATTTTGTAGTGCGCATCCAATTGACGCTACTCTATGCCACATGAGAGAATTCATGACTGGGAGTAAAGCGATGTAACTGATGTGGGTAGGTCATGTAATAATGACAAATGGCAGATGTAGTACCTCTGAATTCCATTCATACTGTATAGAACATACTTTTCTAATAGTCATTTAGTTAATTCTAATGTAAACATAGTATCTTCTCAAGTAGTAGGCGAATTCAGATGCAGCCATAGTTGATGGAGTCCATGTTACTGTCAACTTTAGCTCAAATTTTCAATATAAATAGCATATAAATGTGTATGACATTATTCATAAGTGTATTTCAAGGTTTGATACATTGTTTCAAGGTTTGAAGCAAGTATTGTTGTTAATGAACGCATACATTTAATATAATCAATGAATTTTATGTTTTGATTCATTTTTTTTCGGCTTAGTCCCTTTATTATTCAGGGGTCACCACAGCAGAAAACCAGAAGCACCTGAAGGTAACCCGGGGAGAAAACATGCAAAGAACGTGCAAACTCCACACAGAAATGCCAACTGACCCAGCCGGGGCTTGAACCAGCGACCTTGCTGTGAAGCGATTATGCTACCCACTGCACCACTATGACGCCCTTATTTATTTATTTATTTAAATGGAAAAGACCTCAAACTTGTGATCCCTGTAACACAATTAAGGCCCTGGCCCTGGTTAGGGTCCTTTATTTGAAAACTTTAAACAAAGTTTTCTTCACTTTAGGGGAAAACTGAAGACTTTTTCATATGAAGTGCTGCTGGGACACGTCACATCTTTACATTGTTCTCTATTTGCTACAGACAGATACTGAATAGTGCCACCGGTATGTGCAAAATCATAGAAAAGATGTGGCACAACGAGGCAAGCTTCTTGTCTGGCAAGTGATTCCTCCTGAGTCTCAAAAATCTCCCCGTAAGTGAATGTACAGGTGCGGATACATCTGTACAGCTCTGCTACTCGACCTTCCAGTGAATTCATATGATAGTGTTGTTGCTTTGTTTTGTTCTCCTGTCTGACCCTAGTGGAATGAGTTACAAATCAAGAGGAACAAATCATATGTCATAGAAGACAAAGTTCTAGAACACACCTACTGATTACTTAATTGCCACAGACCAATGGCAGCTCAAAGGTGTCTAGGATTTGAACTGGTCTAGGTGTCTATGTTTTGAACTGCTAAAATACTCAAAAAGAACTTTGGTTCTGCCAGATTTTGTTTGAAATTACATTTCAGTTTGTTTGTTTTTATTTAGTTTTAAGTATACTGTGGCCTTTAATGTATTTTAAAGGCAGACACTGTATATGGCCTTTAAGTAATATGTTTGAGTAATCTAGCTAGAATTATTAATGTATAAATCTTGATAAATGTGTTTTAATGTGTAATAATTAATTAAATGGATATATTAACAACAAACAATAAACTGCTAAAAAGTATATAAAAACATTTGATTTTGGCTAAGATGTGCACATTGGATGTATTTTTATTATCAAGATATTAATAATTGTGATCTTTATGGATACTATAAAAATTCATTCTATTTTTTTAAGTTTTCCGTTAGTTTGCGTATGCTGGCAGATATCAAAGTGGTGAAAATATTGCAAAACAACAGACAAAAAAAATGCATGTTGAGACTTTTATTGCTTTTGCTTATATTATCATTTATGCTTTTAGACTGTGAGTTTAACACAAGTCCACGATTCTTCTAACTGAGCTGAATCTGACATTGCTGTATCCCATATCCCTGAAGCTCCTGTACTCTCCAGGCCTGAAGTAAATCATCCTGCCTCTGTAGTGGGGCTGCTCATACATGAGCCAGTGGCCATCCATCACGTGACAGGACTGACAGTCAGCGATGCGGTAACGTTCCATGAAGGAATCGCAGTCATCTGTCAGCTCATACATCTGTCCTCCAAAGTTCTCTCTCTCGTAGATCCTCATTCTGTAGGGTCCCCTGTACTGTAAGATGAAAAGAAATATATTGGTTCAAAATGCACTCAATTATACTGTAGAACTATTTCAAGTTAGATTTTTTGCTTGTTACCTGAGGTACCACACGACAGGACCTGATGCCGTCACTCATTCCCATGCGCATGTAATCAGCATACTCGCCCCTCCTCATAAAGAACTGGTTTCCCATGAAGTTAGGACGATCATAGACCACGAAGCAGCCACTCTCCACTCTGCAGGAGTTGCAGCGGCTGAGGTAGGTAGACATGTCAGCACAGTCAGTGCTGCACTCATAGGAGCGACCCTGGAAGTTCCTGTCCTCGTAGAAGATGATCTACCAAGAAAATATTTAATTATCTTTTGCTTGCATTACATGAGTAATTAGAGCTTAATATTAAACATAACCTAAAACATATTTATGAATACACTAAATACATACCTTGCCCATGTTTGCTAGTCCTCGTGGGATTCTGTCCAGTTGCTGTCTGTCTGATCGTTGCCTTTTATACGTTATAGGCTGATAATGGTTTTTGTCATTCAAATACCCTGGAACCTGATGATCAAGCAGGTCTGTGATTTCTGTTAATTTAAATTGTGCTATCACAGCCTACATGAAACAAACAGAATGAAAGACAAACAGAAAGAGAGAGTGGGTGAGTGAGTGAGTGAGTGGGTGAGTGGGTGATTACTTAAAATAATAGTTATTTATTTTTGCTATCACATATATTTTAAGTAAAAGACTATAATTAGATGTTCCCCTTTCATTATTTTAGTCTGTTTTCCTCTTTATTATTTTCACAATACAGCATTTGTGGTCAGAATTACACATGATCATTTTTTTTTAGATAGATAGCTGAGGTATAGTTTATGTCTCTTTTCACATAACTTTAGCTATTTGAACAATTCCACTTGTACAGCATGTTAAAAGACATACAATATACACGTGGATGAAAGTAATAAGTATTCAAATGCATCTGTTACAGTGTGTCTTTTTTTCAAGTTCATTTTCGAGAAGCACACAATTTCAGTGACATATTTTCAGCATAATGTGAAACTTTATGTTTGTTTAGATATTATGCGAATACAAATGCACTGCATCAAAGGAAAATATTCAAGAGTGTTTTTAGCTTAATTGCTGAGACCTGAACTAGAGATTCTGCAAATTACTAGTTAAGTTTAGTGTCAGCAATGAACATGTTATAATGACAGCTGTCTTGCCTTGCACTTAAAGACCTAAAATACTTACAGTAAAGTTACTTTTGATAAGTAGGCGGAGCTGTTACCAAATTAATAAAATATTGCCATGATTCTGTTGCATTGAATAAAAACAAAAGTCCATGCCAATAGGTTATCAGAAATGTAATAATTGCAGATATTTTTACTGATGAAATTCAAAAAGGCTTTGTGACCAGATCTGGAAAATGTAGTATTCTTGCATTCTCAATTGGTAAAATAATAAAAAATGCTAATTAATTAGTAATTCTAAACAAATTTAGTTCATTTTATATTGTTTAAAATATAAAATCATCTGTGGGTGTATTTCCTTGTATGTCATGCTTGCTGTCTGATACATCAAATATGATTATGTGTATCCAAAGAATTCAGTATATTTTACCACACTAATAATATATATTTTTTAAAATGGCAACTACAATATGATACATCTTGGATCAAATGCACCCTTTAATTCTCCAGTGTAGTTATTAGCAAACATTATTAAAAGGGTCAGGCACTGGCAAAGAATCATGAAGCTCTAATGGCTATAAAATGAGAGGGCTGTCCGTACAGGTTCTTAATTGGTTTTGATGGTTTCATGAGAATTGTTCCATCATTCATGGAACCTTTCTATTCAACAAGGTTGTTTACGGTTGACAAAGTTTTTTTGTGATAGTAAAATGTCAACATAGGCGCATTCTGAAAATGTTGCCCTATATACATTTCTGGTGATCATGAATTATGTAGCCAGAAGTACGTATGGCTGCATTTCATTTTTAAAACGAACGTTACGGGTGTCATGCAGATTGCTGGTAAACACACTAACGAACTACAAGATCCAGTCATGCACCACTCACACACCTGGCCTAGATCCTGTCTGATTGCAAACACTCCCAGCTAAAGCCACTAATAACCTGATTACATGGACTATAAAGAGAGCACTTACACACATCTGTGCTGAGTCTTGTTGAACCATTTTGTGAACATTATGACGCATTTTCCTTTCTGTTTCTGTTTGCTCCTGTGTTGACTGTTGCTTGCCTGACCATTCTCTGCATAATAAACCCTGCATTTGGATCCACACTTCCTTGTCAGCGTCCTGCTTCACATTACAATGGGGCTGTATGAGGCCGTTCCTTTTCGTGCTTACCAGCTGACCTCTTACCTCTGTATGGATGGCTTTCCTACTATTACCAGTGGACTTGAGATGCAGAGAGGAGTTGACTATGACGCTTTTTAAAATTGCTTTTAAAAATTGCTTTTTTTTTTGGTTGGGTTTAAGGAAGAAAGAGGGTGGATCAGTCAATCGATGAGTCATTCTGTCAGTCAAACAGTCAGTCAACAATGGCCTCTGGTGGATTTATGTGAGAACAGCAGGCGCAAATGGCACTAGCGAGAGAAATCTGACATCTGAAAAAGCATACACAGCGGCCTCTGGTGGATTCACGCAAAAAAAAAAAAACATAGGTCCTGGGACGTATTTGGCGCTCTCCAGAAATGTATATAAGTAGAGGTACATTTTCAGACTGAGCCTGGGTTCACACTGAAAAAAGTACTCACTGAAAGGTTCTTTTGGGAATCCAAAATAATATTGCTATGGCATTGCTTCAAAAATTCCCAATTGAATTGTCTTGATTACATCCAAAAATGTATTTTGATGTCATCAAGAAAAAACTTGCTGCTGGCCTGCACATGAACAAACCTCAAAGAAACATTATACAGGCAAGTGTTTTGTTGCAAATACTTCTGAAAAACATTCTTCCACCTATTAGAACCAAAATCATAAATTGTTTTTATTTTAAGTTTAAAAGCTCTGTACGAAAGAGTTACTGCATTCCTATTTGTTATTGTCACAAACTGTTTAAAGAGGTGGTCTTGAAAGACCAAAATAAATTTTATAAATATGCTATTTTTTCTGTCGGGACATTGTAAAACATCTCAGATCTTGCACTATACAAAATAAAGTAATTGATTAAGACCAAAAACTTGTTGTTTGCAAACCACTGAAACCCCTTACGTCAAATGAATAGTGACAAAATCAGGCTGATATTGTGTAGTTTAGTGTGTAGTGGCATGTTGTACAATTCCGAGGTTGGGGTACTTTGGCTGAGGTTAGCATGCTTGGTGCTAACAATTTTATTGTTAAACGAATCTATGATTCAGTGCTTTAGAACAATAACATGAGCTTAGATTTTTTTTTTGAATGGCTGATTAAATTTATTTACAACCTGTGCCCTTGTTCGGAGCTGGTATAAATAGACTACAGCACAGTTTGCTATCCAACATTTCTGACAATGGCTACTGAGAGTGTAAGTGCCTCTGTCTCCCTTACTGTCCCTCATTCTCACATAATGTTTTAGCACCATTTAACTGTCAGTGTTGTGTTTTGTCAGATTGTGTTCTACGAAGACAGGAACTTCCAGGGAAGATCCTATGAGTGCAAGGGAGACACAAGTGACCTTCATTCATTTTTTAGCCGCTGCAATTCTGCAAGGGTAAAGGGGGGCTTTTGGGTCCTGTATGAGCGACCAAACTATATGGGTTATCAGTATATTCTGGGTCCAGGAGAATATCCAGATTATCAACAATGGATTGGCTTCAACGATTGTGTCCGATCTTGTCGTCTAGTCAGGCATGTAAGTCCAGCAGCACCACATGTAATTAAGCAGTGTGCTAAGGCCTTTCACAGTAATGTGATTTTTTTTCCTTCCAGGTTACTGGACATCTGAAGCTAAAACTCTTTGAGAGGCCCAATTTTGATGGACAAGCATGGGAAGTGACAGAAAGCACCCCGTCCATTCAGGAACGTTTCCTCTGCCGAGAGATCAATTCCTGCAAGGTTCATGAAGGGCCATGCGTGTTCTTCGAGCATGCAAACTACCGTGGCCGTCAGTACTTCCTTGAGAAGGGAGAGTACAGAAGGCACACTGAATGGGGGGCCATGCATCCCACTGTGGGCTCAATTCGCAAGATCACCACAGACTGTTAAATTGAAAACTGCTCACTATTGCTGAAAAGATTTTGGAAAATAAACATATTTGAAGAGGCATTCATTTTGACTTTTTCTTTATTTAAACTGGTTTACAACAATATTTATTTAATCTCAAACAGTGAATAAATGCTGTGTGAGTTCATACATGTTTATGCATCTGTTGAGAATAAATAATCAAATAAGTCAGATTTTTCATATTTTCATTCAAATGAGTGCTGTGATTCAAAGCTAAACCCTATGAAGAGTTATATTGTACAGGAATCATATAAACAACAAAAGAAAAGACGGTAGCATGTTTCCCATAATAATTTATAAGCAATTATAAAGTGTGACAAAGCGAATCAAAAGCCATTATTTTTATCTTCACATCACTGCACATTTTACCACTGTATATTTGTGAAAATATATGTACTGTCAAATATAATAAATTTGATTATTATATATA
>CAIGQZ010032266.1:5192580-5202660 GCA_903798205.1 Danio tinwini | reverse complement strand
TATATATATCACCATTTTATTTCAAGTCACAGTACAGGCTATTCACACACCATTAACTAAGACTATTAACTCAATAAACTGTTAATTACTTGCTTGTTAGGTGAATCATACTTTATAACTCCCAAAAAATGTTAATATCACTATAACAGGCAGGTAATAAGCTAGTAGTTACTTGCATGGATTGTGACTTAAATGGTCGTAATCCTTTAGCTTTTTTGTCTTTGTATGATTGCTGTCTAGTTTTGTCTTGTCTCGTTTGTTAGTTTTGTGCTGTTTTCAGTCCTCTCATGCAACATCTTGTTCCTGTCCAGTGTGTAATTTCATTGGCCTGCCAGTCTGCTATTTCTATCATCATGCATCAAGCCCCGGTTCTTTCCAATGCTGCACTGACCTTCATTCCTTCCTGTGCTGTTTCACTCCTGCCTAACTGGTTGCCCAGACTGGAGCCCTCTCTATTAGTATAGCTGATTAACCATGTGGATGGATGATAACAGCCTTCTGAGCCTACTAGTAGGTGTTGTGTGTACATTGCTTGTTTATCTTCCTGTGCCTTGTCAATAAATACTTTTTCTCTTTTCATTGCTGTAATTGGGTCCGAGTTCCACATTCCCACATTTATGATTTTTTATTGAATTATGGGATGTATTATGTGCTCCATCAACCTCTGATATTATCATTCTAACTCTATTGTGTAAAATGTATAATAATATATTGAATAAAATATATTTGTAAATTAATAAAATAGTCGAAAATGTTATTTTTTTAGACAATACATAATGTCAGACAATTGTTAAAATTTTCAATGTCAAAAGTTGTTAGAATAGAAATGGAGGTCCCATGATGTAAATCAAAAAGCTAATTAAATAGAAAACACCCATGACTCACAAATTAAAAACTATTAATGATAAACTATTTTATGTGCAAAAGATTTATTCAAAGGACGTATTTTACCTAAAGGCAGGACATTCTTAATGGGCTATATGCACAGCTAGTGTTTTTCAGCCAATAATGAACTTTCTGTGAAAGCTTTATGTGACTATTTTCAGTTTCATAAGGTTCCTTTTACATCATTGATGCTGTAATGTAATTAAAATATAATCAGTTTAATAGACTTAAGCATCCATTTGCTTGTAAAAAGAGACGATAGACCGTTTAAACGCAGGTGCCGTTATTAGCAGCAGGCTAGCGCAGAAATTCCATTAAAATACTGGGGTAAAATTAATTTCCATATTTTAAAGACATGGCACAGAAAAATATAATTTAATGCAGTGCTTCTTGTTTAGTCTGATACCCACTTTGTATCGTATCTCAGCCAGGCAGTGAAGATCGCTGTTTCAAAGAAATCAGATTTTAAACGAAGCAATTTTGTATTGGATGACAATTAACCAAAGCGCTGGGGCTGGCTGACTGAAATTAAAAGTGTGTGCAAATACCCTATTATTTATATTTACAAATCGTCTAGTAATAATTTATTTCTACTAAATATGAATAGGGTATTTATTGCTGTTTATATTTGATGCTACAGTAACTGGCACTGTTTACAGTGCAAATGATTTGTCAACTAAATGGCTAATTAATGCAAGAGCACTAAAGCAAAGCTAATTTTCACAATGTCATATTAGACTGAAAGGTGCACGGTGGCTCAATGGTTAGCACTGTCACCTCACAGCAAGAAGGTCACAGGTTTGAGTCCCGACTGGGCCCGTTGGCATTTCTGTGTGGAGTTTGCATGTTTTCCTCATGTTGGCATGGGTTTCCGCGGGGTTGGCATGGGTTTCCGGTTTCCCCCACAGTCCATAGACATGTGGTATAGGTAAATTGAATAAACTACATTAGTGTGTAGCCATAGTGTATAAGTGTGTGTGTGTGTGTGTGTGTGTGTGTGTGTGTGTGTGTGCGTGGGTGCGTGTGTGTGTCTGTTGTGTGTGTGTGTGTGAATGGGTGTGTATGGGTGTTTTCCAGTACTGGGTTGCAATTGAAAGGGCATCCGCTGCATAAAACATATGCTGGAATAGTTGGCGTTTCATTCCACTGTGGCAGCCACTGAAATAGACTCTAAGCTGAAAGAGAATGAATGAATAATATTAGACTAAAAATAAGCAAAACCTATTATAAAAATGTGTACTGACTACTAACTCTTCTATTTCTACTAACAACACAGGTACAAAACTCTTATTTAATCTTTTATTTTTGATAATACTGCAACTTCTGACTTCAACTCATTTGTTCAATTCAAGTTCATGTACAGGACTTTTTACAATAATTATTGTTTCAAAGCAGCTTTACAAAAGGAGCACATTATTGCATTACAAACAAAATCAGAAAAGATGAGAAGTTGTGTAAAGGGCAGCAATTATAGTTAACCTGCAGTTATACAGTGTGGTTCCAAAAAATGTTATGTCCACATGTTAAATGAAGTATATTTGTGTATTAAGTGTATGTGTTGGCTTCAAAGTCCTCAGATGATTGGCATCACCTTTTCACAGGTCATGGATCTGATCAAGTAGGGCTGCACAATCTCTAGAGGTCTTGGGATGGGGATCCCCAGGTGGAAATAGAGAGCAAAGAAAATAATTAACATAGCTGTTCATAAAATATGTTTATGGCACATTGGTTCCTCTAAGTTTCATGTGACAATTTCTTTAATACAAGACACAGGTTTCACATATTAAAACACATATTTCTTTTGCATTATTACAGTTTTCAAATCTAAATTATTAAACACCTCAAGACTGAAACAATCTTTAAATGTAAGCTTTTCTGAAAATCCAGAGCTGCACAATGTACAGAATTTTACATTCATTCATTTATTTTCTTTTTGGCTTAGTCCCTTTATTAATCAGGGAATGGGGAATGAACCGCCAACTTATCCAGCATATGTTTTATGCAGCGGATGCCCTTCCAACTGCAACCCATCTCTGGGAAACACCCATATACTCTCATTCACACACATACTGTACACTATGGACAATTTATCTTACCTAATTCACCTGCAGTGCATGCCTTTGGACTGTGGGGGAAACCGGAGCACCCGGAGGAAACCCACGCAATCACGGGGAGAACATGCAAACTCCAAACAGAAATGCCAACTGCAGGGACTCGAACAGCTTGCTGTGAGGCGATCGTGCTACCCACTGCGCCACCGTGACACAATATTTTTTAAGCTTTTGGAAACTAATACAAGATGCAATCTTGAACTGTGGCAAATAATACAGTTATCTCATACTGTACATGTATTAAAGCTAAATAGCAAATATGGTCAAACCAAAACAGGTCTTACAAAAGCAATTTAAAACTGTTTTATTATATTAGAATGTGTATGACTAAGATAAGACTCAACAACAATTCTGAACATGTTCCTGGCATTTTTGAGGATGATGAAAAAAGCACAAATTTATCAGGGTTGTTCTCAATCTACAGCCAAAGACTTGCAAGTTGACCTGATAAAAAGATTAAACACTAGATACGTGTGGCCTTGTCCTGCATTCTCACAGAATGTTTTAGCATAATGGAAATAGTCAGTGTTGTGTTTTGTCAGATTGTGCCAAATTTTGTCAGAAAGCTAAATTACATTCATTTAGAAAGATCTCTAGAAGAATGTTTTATGGGTTAATGTGACCAGTCTGGAATAAAACGTTTAAAAGGCTTATATGCAGAAGAACAGCATCTCTAAGGTCAAATGTGGAGACGGCCCAGTCTTGTTAAAATTATGCATTGCTGATGAAGTGAGGATATCAATAATTCCAACAGCATCTTACAGCAATTCGTAACTTTATGATTTAGTGGCTATTTTGTATGATTTTGTACAATCTCATTCGTACAAATTACAGTAGTTCGATTTGCTCATCCCCCAATAATGGTGGGGTGTAGAGTGGGGTTTAGTGCCACTCTCCCTTTTTAAAATTGTACATTTTCGAATTCATATGAATTAGCCACTAAACTGACAAAATGTAAAATAGTTACATTTCCTCATGAGATAAGCCTGATAATTTTTTAAGTGTCATGCTGTATTGGAGGAGAAAGGGATTTTTATGATGTATAGACTGAAGCTTGATAATTTTGGACTTTTCAGTTGAACAATCATACCAAACTATACATAAAAATCCATGGAAGCTTAGAAGAGAGGTAGCAGAGGATTGTAAGCATGTAGATGCAACATTTATTGGAGGTTATAAAGAATAAAAGATATTCTGCACATGGAAGTTTAGAGGGATTTTTTAAACAGCTTTATGACTTCAAAATCACACAAATCTTTATTCAAAGTGATTTACATTACATTGAAGGCACTTTTTTATCAGTTTGCTTTCCATTGGAATGTATTAACCTTTCATAAATATAAAAATTGGAAGTTGTAAACCATATTAGTTTGCTGATGCATTCATTATTATAAAATTTTGTTCACAGAAGCTAAAAGGCTTGCAGATTAAAGGAGTTCAATTTTAATTTCAACTATAAGTGAATTTGTTGTCCAACAGTAAACTAGAGTTTGGACTGGGATGTCCAAACAAACGCATTGGTTCATTGTAAAAGATGCGTTATCCCTCATACAATATGAGCCTGTGGCTAGACGCCAGTGCTGCTTGAACTATGCCAGCACCGGCAGCTGGAAAACAATTTAATTAGTCCAATAAATATTTTCTAGACTCAGCCATTGCAGGAACAACAGGTCAGGGTTCCATACAATGGCCAGTGCATTAATGCAGGAACAGTCTAGAAACAATCGCAGTATCAGCTGTTGATGATGCAATTGCTGTGGCCATTCATATAACAATGATTTGCCTGGCAGAGCAACTCAATGTGAAACATATAAATCTCGCTCATTGCCCTTTCGATTCACAGCATACATCAAATGCAGGAATGAAATTAGCCAAAAACATGGACAGAATGGGAAAAGTAGGACATGTCTTGCATGCATAGCCTGGCTCTGCTGTTTATTCCTTGATTTAACTATATTTCTGCCTCTTCTTCCACACAGATTGTCTTTTATGAGGATAGAAACTTTCAGGGACGTTCCTTTGAGTGCAACCTGGACTGCCCAGAGCTGTCGTCCCACTTCACTCGCTGTAACTCCATCCGAGTCGAGAATGGGGCCTGGGTTTTGTATGAGCGTCCAAACTTCATGGGCTTCCAGTACATCCTAACTAGGGGGGAATATCCTGACTATCAGCGCTGGATGGGCTACAATGACACTATAAGGTCTTGCCGTATGGTGCGAAATGTAAGTCATTCATGGGTGTATGCAGGACAGTATGTAGAGATTTGTATTCCTCTTTTACAGTAAAAAAAAGTCAGTAATCATTCTGGAACAGCATAACTGGCACTAAGATATACCAGATTAGAAATACTTTTATTATTCCCAGCAAAACATGGTTTCACTTAAACAATAATCTTCCTTAACAACATGAATAATATGTATTTTGTTGACTATTATCCCAATGAGTGTCATTTTAAGAAGCTTTAGATATGATCATCTTGACATAAAAGCTGTGTTAATTATCTAAACCAAAGCCATTAACCACGTAGTTTAGCATCAAGCTTATAAAACTTGCTGCTTCATCTTGTCTTTCTTGTCTCACTTTCTTGTCTGTCCTACAAAATAATGACTGAATTTGTAACGGTTGTTGAATAAACTTTCTCTTTTGTAGCATACTGGCTCTTTCCGTATCCGTCTGTATGAGCGGCCTGACTTCCAGGGTCAGACCATGGAGTGCAGTGAGGACTGGCCCTCTCTCTATGACCGCTTCCGCCAGCGCGAAGTCCATTCCTGTAATGTTTTGGATGGAGCCTGGATTTTCTTTGAGCATCCAAACTACAGGGGACGTCAGTACTTGTTGGAGAGAGGCGAGTATCGCTGCTTCACTGACTGGAATGCCATGCATCCTACTGTCGGCTCCATCCGCCGTATTCAGGACTTTTAGGTCTTTCAGTGTGTAGTTATTTGTTCCTTAACTATTTAATAAAAAATGACAATGAGCTCACCTGAAGCCCCCGTCTCCTCGTTTTATTTTGTTCCTCTTACAATCAGCTGGTCTTCAAATAAAGTATTTATATCATAATAATAGCCATGTTAAATAAAGTAAAACATTAGTATTTTGAAATGTTCAATTAAAATAATATCTGAATATATTATTGCTATTATTGTTGTTAGTATAATAATAATAATAATAATAATAATAATCATCATCATCATAATAATAATAATAATAATTATTATTATTATTATTATTATTATTATTTCAGTATGGTTTATAATGAAATCTAATTTATTTCTGTAATGGCAAAGCTGTAATTGCAAAGCAGTTTTACGTGTTGTTTCAAAATGTAGATGCTGATTTTAAGCTCAATAAACATTTCTAATTATTATCAATGTTTAAAATAGCTTATCTCATAGATTGTTTTAACGTATTTATTTTTTAAACCCTTGATACATTTCTTTCAGGAATAATTGATGAATAGAAAGTTAAATCAAAAAAACATAATTGATTTAAATCATAGTTCCTGAATTGTCTAATATCAACCCAAAAACTAATTAATTGAGTGTGAGTTCAAATATAGTTCATATATGCAGTTGCACAAAAACCTGTTTGAGTTTATTTTGAACATAACTGGGATGATGAAAGAGACTGAAAGGCTTTAAAAACTGCCTCTTCGAGCATTTATTTTTACTGACACTTGTTTTTCAGGAATTTTGTTTTTGCTTCTAGTACCTGTTCACATGAATATAAATACCACACATGTCTTTTAGCATTTGTATGTTAAAAAGAATGAATGCTTGTGTGTTTACACAGGCGGAGAGCATGAGCTGTGGGTTGTGTGGGGAGTTGCTGGTCAATAGTCCCTGCTAAACCTCCCCATACAATAGTTGATGACTCAAGTGATTTTCCAGTGAGCGTCCAGCACATACCCAAACGTCCACAATGCTGATGCGGGCCCTAGAGGGACAAGGTATGCTGAAACAAAAGGCTTTTTTCCCTTTGTTTTTTTCTTTTCTTTTTTGTCTGCAGAGAGGCCACTAGCAAGCACTTTTTCAAAGGTGGGCCCACATGGCAGCATCCAGATTCCTCCACTGGCATCCAGCGCTGAATGAAAGGAGTTCACAAAGTTCACTTACTAGCAGTTAAACTGTGCTTTTTCTACTGGCCTGACAGCGCCCTCTTGTGGCAGTCGTATTTATTACTAAAAGGGATAGTTCACCCAAAAATTTAAATTCCCTCATCGTTACTCATCTTCCACTTGTTCTAAACTTGTTTGAGTTTCTTTCTTCTGTTGAGCACAAATGAAGCTGTTTTAAAGAATGCTGGAAACCTTTTAACCATTTCAATAGTAGGAAAACAAATACTTTGGAAGTCAATAGTTACAGGTTTCCAGCTTTTTTCAATATATCGTTTTTCTTACAGTAAATTCACACCAAATGCAGCTAAGGCGTCAAAGTAGTCGGAAGTCATTCATTTTCAATGGGAGCTGGTAACATTAAGCATCGAGGAGTGGTGCGGCGCATCTTTACCGGTGTGGGCGTTGAGCAGAGTTGAAATCAAGTCAACTTTATGGTAATGAGCTATGACGCTGTTTGGCGGCAAGCAATCGGAATGTTAAAGTCCACCGCTTAAAAAAGTCCAAAGAACACAGTCTTATGAACTTTGGTCCTGACCACAGTTGTTCCTAAAGCGTTGATTTTTGTGGTCACCAGATTTCCAAGTATTTACAATGTTTTCTTACAGGGACACACATTAAAACGTTACTAGCGAGTTGATGTGCATTAATGTTTTTTTCTTAAAAGAAAAAATCGTGAATCTCACGCTAACTATAAGGACAATACAAAACAGTATTGCTGCCTCAGAATATTTTAGACATAGATGCATATTTGGATAAGTGGAGCAAAGCCACACCACACACAACAACTTGATCTTCCATAGTTAAATTAATTTGATCAAAAGCGTGCAACATTTTCATGCCAGAAAGCATGTTGTTTTATGAGGGAATGTAACTGGTTTGCTGGTATGTTGCAATGGCTTCTTTAAATATGAGATCAATGTGAACGAATTTTGACACTCTCGCCAGTGGAGCAGCAGACATTGTTGTCGCCAGTGTGGCCAGAGCAAACTTTGATGCTCTCGCCGCCTTCGGTGTGAATGCACACTTACAGTAAACCTGCTTTGTCCTGAAGTGTCTTGGAAATGTTGCATGTGGAATCTATCATTACTAAAGAAGATAGATAGATAATTCGGGTAATAATGTGCTTTTGTGCTTAGCAAAATGGCACAACACATATTCTGCCTACATCTAAATTAATCTCTTACATCATGCTTAGATGCACTTACATATTCGTTAACGTTTAACTCTTCACCCCCTAGCTCTTCAGTTCTGAGATCGCCAAGGTTCACTAATCACCCCACTTCCATCCATCGTCTTCATTTTTTGGGGAAAGGGGGGGGGGGGGTCCTTTGTGGAATTTTTGTGCATAGGGCCTGAAATTGCTGGCTACTTTTTTATTTAAATATCACTTTGTGCTGTTTATTTATAAACTAATTTTAAGAGGATCACGTGCTTATGATTGATCACAGTTGGTCCTGCATGAGCTTTACATATTGCACCAATCAGACAAATACTAACTCACTATAAATAACTATAATATAAATAAACAAGTTTTTCACTTCCACCCCTACTTCTCTCCCTTCTCCTGATGGGGTGGCATGGCGGCCCAGTGGTTAGCACTGTTGCCTCACAACAAGAACGCCACTGGTTCGAGTCATTACTGGGCCAGTCAGTGTTTCTGTGTAGAGTTTACATGTTCTCCCCATGATCGCGTGGGTTTTCCCCGGGTTTCCTCCCACAATCCAAAGCCATACAATATAAGTAAATGGCTTAAACAAATATTGGCATCATAAGTCAAACTCTAAGCCAGCTATATCTCTTAGCTATTCCTAACATATTCACAAGCAGGGGAGTTCTCAAGACCTGCCTGAGCTCAAACTCCCCTCTCGCCCTTCATACTTGGGGATATTCTGAACTCCAGGCTCTCTCCTGGGACAGCATGCCAAACACGCTTTTTTAACCAGACTTAATTGTAAAATTGTGCAGAGGAATTTTTTACATCCTTGCATCTTGAATTTGTGAAGTATTTTTTGCCCCAAACTTCTCTTTATTTCCAACCCTGCTAACACTTTATACTGATAAATGGTCCCCTTTAGACAATATATACTTCTTTGCAGTTACTTTAGTCATTAGAGTAGAATTTTAGTTTCTGTTTAATATCTGCTTTAAACATTTTAATTTGATAGTCTCTTGTCATCTAGCATTTTATTGACAAATTTGCTAGTACATCTCAACTTATTCACAACTTATGCATATACAGAGTTTTCACAGAAATCATTATTTTTATCCCCAGAGACTTGCCAATGGGAAATTATAGGAAGAAGGGAGGAAAAAACGTAATCCTTATCAGCTCTCGATGGGTTTATCTTAATCGCCTGCTTGAGTTAATGTTCTGCATCTTCTGCAAGATTCATCAGTTGCTACCATGTGGTACAGCTATGAATTAACAGGCTGGCAATGTATGTGCAGGTGTTAATTACCTGGCAGTTATGATTGGGAACTGCAAGGTCATTGTGGAGACACCCCTGCTGCAATGTTAAAGCCCTGTTAAAAGATGGAGACATCTTTAAAGATGGCAGTGGTTAATTATAAGCACATGCAATTTAAACAAACAAGGCAGGTTATTTATTAGCATTGATGGTTCTATTAGAGAACATTTTATAATCAGAGGACATTTTGTTTGTACAAAGCAGAAAATGTTCTTTAGATAAATTATTATTTACACTAATAACTGTTTGCAGAAACATTATTTGGGTTGCCAATAATTATTGCTTTTATTTTTAGACATAATTCACCCCCCAAAAATACTGTAATTTATTCATCCTCGATTTGTTCCAAACCTGTTTGAGTTTCCTTACTTGTTCAACCCAAAAGAAGATATTTGGAAGATGTTTTTAAAAAATGATATTAATAATAATTTATTAATAATAATAATAATAATCATTGCAGCAGGGGTGTCTCCACAATGACCTTGCAGTTCCCAATCAT
>CAIGQZ010032266.1:5138094-5172184 GCA_903798205.1 Danio tinwini | reverse complement strand
GACAAAGTGGCACCAGCCTGGCATGCAAAATGACAACAAGGATTGTTTTGACGACATTGTGGTTAATGTAATATTTACCATAAATTTGAGTTTTTTCAAGCATACTAATACCAACAAACATCTTCTTAAGTACAGTAGATATTAGCAGTTTTTATTGTTATTCTGTTCACTTAAATCAGTTTAATAGGTACATTTTGTTCTAGATACTGTGCATGACTCTTAAAATGTACCTGCTGAGAGAAATATTACATGACTAGCAGACCAAACTGAACTCAATTATTAATTGATGTCCTTTTAAGACCCTGTAAAGAAAAACAACCGTACTTCCATGGAAGCAGACCAAGCAGCTTATTAAACAATGAAGCGGTTCATTAAAAATGCAGGATATAACAAGGAATTGAAATGCAGGTACACTCAGCTCAGCTTGTCATTTTGTAAGAGAACGTTCAAAAGTTTTTTTTTTCAGTGGCAAGACATCAAAAAGCAGTATGGTTTTCCTCTCTCTTGTCCAACTTTAGAAAGTGAACAGTGATATATTGGCACACACCACAGGAAATCACCGCCTCCGCTGCTCCACCACAGGCACAAGGTAAGCTGCACTTTGAAAAGCTATTCCCAAATTGCATTTCTTGACTTGCCAGCTTCACTTAATTATTTCCACCCTCAGTAACAGCATATCTGCTAGTGGTGGGTGTAATGATTAGGTGTCAGTGGGTTTGTCCCTTTGCACAGTGATGTCCTGCTGACAACCCTGTTCTTTACACCCACCCTCACATCCAGACTGAGTCAGATTGTTCTATGCCTCCTGCCGTCTTAAACCCCTGCTTCCCGTCTATTGCTCATTTAGCCCAGATTATTCTTATGGCGGATGCTTAACATGGTTGATATTCCCACTGCCGCAGTAGGATCTGTCTCAATAAACACAAGTTCCGCCAGACCTCTCGTAGGGGTTAAAACCCATCCGCACAGTGAGTGCAATTCTGAAAGTAAAACCAATTACCTTACGGGTCCACGTGATAGTGAGCAAACAGAGAGGTTGTTGCTTGAGGCAAGCAGTAAAATGATGCAACTGTGGAAAAGTAATAATGTACTGGAGCTCATTGAGCCCAGTTTGTTTTATTGCGAAGACAAACAGTGCTTATCAGTGAAGGATGAACTATCCAGTCATCTATTTATAGCAACTTGATAGATCCCAAGTGTGCAACCTGGAGCTTTTTAAGGAAAAAAAAAAGATTTTTGAAATGAAATCAGGACCATTTCTTTTTTTGTGATTATACAATGCATAAAGAAAGATTGAATGAAAAAGCTATATTATTATGTGGTATTAAAATCCTGTTAAAGTCTGTTAAGTTGATGTGCAGTTTATTAAGTAATTAAAGTTTAATTGTGTATGTGTCAGATGCGGCATTCAACAACATTAATCAGACATTCAGAGCCCCAGCTGCATTAATTTCTCATGTCTTTAAATTTTTTAAATGCAATATCTACTTTTGAAATCCAAATTGAATTATTTAAACCTAATGCTGAATTATTAAAAGCTGACACGTAGGCATGATAGCTCACCATGGTTAAATTGTGGTAGACATGAAGATTTTAATAAAAAATTGGATTGCATATTTTTGGTTCTTTTCTTTCCTCACTTTTTTGTGCCTTTAGCCCAGTTTCATCATCAGCTTTTACATTTAGTTAGTTACATTAAAAATAACATCTTTTTTTTCTACAAATATTTGTGTGATTAATATCAGTCCCAGGGTTAAAGAGAAACCTCTCAAGATGGAAACATATGAGTAAGAGTTATTCCCTTGCTTCTTGAAGGTAGGGTACTGTGTGCATTTGCATGCTAATAGAGTTGGTAGAAAATGTACTGTGTGCATAGTAACGCTAATGTTAAACATTCATCAAGAAGCTGTCAGAGACATTGATTCTCAAGTCAGGGCATAGATTTGCAAATAGATTCCCTGTCAGTGCTATGCTGGTGTTATTCCCAGAGCCTGTTTATAATGAAGTACATGGAATCCATATAATGTCACAACTGCAAACTGAATGGGAGTGTTTTACACACTCAAGTAAAGCTAGTGTTGTTGCTTGCATCAAGGGAAATGGTAAAGTGAAAGCAGGAGGTCCATGTAAAGGAAACCAAAGCTCTTTGCAAATGTGTGCATGGCTGTCGTAAACAGAAGAGCCTCTCCCACTTCATCACATTCAAAAGCTTTGTGATGTGGGGTGTTGTTCAGCTGGATATATCCATCCCGAGATGGGTACTTTGTGGTCATAAATGGATGAACATAATAAACAATAATATTCAGGTAGGATGTGGCTTTTAAACTATAAAGTATTCATGTGGTTTATGCCTGATTCTGAAAAGACCGTCTAAATATATAAGCAAAATAAAGACTCATGCAACCTTTTATTGAATCTTCTGTTGTTAATTTTTGGTTAGTCCATACAAGTTATGTCCTCAGTTTCCTGATCTTTGCTACAGTAACAAGAATGTCATCATTGTGTTTTTCTGCTGCTGTAGTTCATCTGCTTCAATGTTTAGGTGTTGTTTAGAGATGCTCTTTTTCACATTTAGATTCTAACAAGAGGCTTTTTTAGTTACTCTTGTGTACAAAATGATGAATAAAGATTATCATTGTGCATCAGCTAAAGCTGCACAGTACAGTATATTGTTTCAGCATCAATATTGCAAACCCGCATTAGTCACATTGCAAGATCTGCAGTGTCAAGTGGCGGTTATAATTGACCAGACACTACAGGTCATAACATACAGTAGTGGAGTCATTGCAAAGTTTAACCTCAGGACATGAGGCAAGCCATTACTTCAGATACTCATTCACATATCCTCTCCAATGGCATCACTCAATAGTAAATTGCCCACTGTATGCACGCATTACAGAATTTAAGATGTACATCTAGTTCATTTTTGCCTACTCTTTTATGAATATTATAATTTAATACATACTTGCATACTATTGGGCTTACATACAGTTTATATATCCATAAGTTGTTTGCCTACACTCTAAAGAATTATTTATTTACTTGTTCAAAGTACTTAATTAAAATCAGCTTAAGCAACACAATTCTTGAGATTTCATTGGGACAACTTAATTTTTTATGTTCAATCCACACATGTGCATGTGTGTTTTATACTCAATCTGCTTTTTAACATAAAATGTATTAAAAAATTCTTTAAATCAGAGGTGGCACACTGGAAACTAGTGTGTTTCTTAGGTTTGTCCTGTTAAGTGAAAAATAATAAGATGCAGTGGGTTTTTCACCGCGTGTGTGTGACCTTTCGACGTGTAAGTGGGTGGGTGTCAGTGACATGCAGTTTCAGGCTGTGAATGTGTAAAAGAGTTTTGCACTACTCTGGTGTTCCCAGAAATTAACCAATTTTCTAAGTACCTGTGATACTGTTCGAATTAGAGTGCTTTATAGAGACATTTTCTTTATTCGCTAAAAGCTGTAATTGTTTTATTTAGTGGTGGTTGCAAATTCAAAACAAGATATTCTGCTTTCTTTTTTCTGTCTCGGTTGATGTTGACAAAGAATCGCAATTGTAATGTTCTTGGAAATGTCTGATGTTTTTTTTTTTTGTGAAACGTAAGCTTGTCAGCTTTGTTATATTTGTTTTATGCTGTGCTTCTCCATCTCCTCCCCCTCTTCCTGTCCTGGTGTCTCTGGGGAAGAGCCTGCCAGCCCAGTGATGCAGCTTTGGATCTCATTATGGGGCAGAGAAGTAATGGAGCCACATGGTTGTCTGTCACACTCTAGGATGTGCATTAATGCAGGACTGTTTGTTCACTGAAACCACTGGTGGTTGTGTAACTGGTGTTTTCTTTTTTCAAACTAGAGGGAAAAAAAAGTTAGGCCAGACATGTGTTTCAAAATAGCCATTTCTAATCAGTCTTTTTGCTATTTTAGTTTCCACATCTGTAGCTACTTAATGCGGAAATGTGTAATTACTGCAGTGTTTACACTATATATTTTGATGCTATATTAGAACATCTCACTTCCTGTTGCTGAGGAAATTTAATATCTCAATTCTGGTTCATTCATGAAATCACACTTCATAATATTAAAAACAGAGAGGTGTAAGATTTTTAAAAAATGTTTTAAAAGTCCTAAGCTTAAGTAGGCAGATTTTTTTTATTCAAAAATGAAGTAAAATAAGTACTGTAATGTTGTGATTTTTTTCTTGACAATTTAAGATTTTTTAAAATGTGCTTTAATGACAATGATACTTTTTTGAGTGAATGTTCCAGTCTCACAATCCTTCAGAAAAAAAAATTAATATGCTGTTCCAATATTTTTCAATGAATATGAAGCTCAAAAGAACATTGTTTACTTGTCTTCACTTGAAGTGAAAATCAGCGGAAGCCATCATTAATTTGACCCATGAAGTGAGAGTGAATGAACAGTTTGCATGAATAGAGGCTGCAAATCTAACTTGTGCCCTAAACAATACTGCACATAACATTTCCAACATAGACTCATTCTGAAAAAGTAGCCTTATATACGTTTCTTGAGACCAGAAGTATGCATAGCTGCATTTCTTCTTTAAAATGAACGCTATGGGCGGTATGATGCCTTTCTTTTTCTTGCTTACCAGCTGACCGCTTACCTGCATGAGGATGGCTTTTCCGCTGTTACCAGTTTGTCTGGTAGCTGGACACGTACGTCAGTGGACTTAAGATGCTGATATTTCTTAATGGTAATCATACCAAATTATTATGACAATGGATGGACTTCATTTGCTCCTTTTTAGAATTATTTTAATAACATTTGAGATAGTGTGCAATGAGATTAACCTGTTGTTTAGTACACATTAAAATGCACATTAAATCGACATTCATCTACGGGTAAAAAATTCAGATTTTCATTTGGTTTGCTTAATTTATTGTCAGCCTATCAGCTCTGGGTTTTGCTATGTCTATTTTTATACTTCCTATAACATACCTGATTGAGGGATTTGGAGAGGCATTTACGGTATGCATGTCTTACAATTCACACCTACACAGTGACATCACACACACACACACACACACACACACACACACACACACACACACACACACACACACACACACACACACACGTAGTGCAAGTATAACCCTCTGTGTTGGTCTGAAAGATGTGCAACAAGGCAATTTTTACTAAGTGACATACAATGATATGAGAACATGAACAGTCTTGGTTTTACAGCAGGTATACGGCTCCAGACTGTCTGATTCATGCACCACTGCACGGTAAAAAGGAAAAAAAGGCGAGACACGCTTTACTTTTTTTTTTTGCTCTCATGATGAGAACGAGTTGACCGCTCTCTGTGGACTCAGAGGTTAGGTGCGAAGGACAGTGTTTCCGCTCACTGGGGAGATGGGACAGCCGGAGGGATAAAAATAGCTAGTGAATCCTACCCCCCGGATCTCTCTTGTCCCTCTGGATCTGTGTGTGAGGGTCTCTCTGCCTGTACCCTGCTGCCCTCCCCATAGACATGTACAACAGGGTCACTCACTCACAGATTCACCCCACTGCAATTCAGAAGACAACACCTGTTTGCTCATTTTGCAAAGAGACACAAAGATCTAAACAAAATAAATCAACAAATGCTAAATGTTAATTTAAACATCAAAGCATTTTATTGCACAATAAATTGATATTTAATTAGAGATTTGCTAAAAATAGCTTGTATAACATAGCTATTAATTAAGATGTCACAATAGTTCAATATACAATTATAGTGGCCAAAGGAATTCAATGCAACATTATTCTTTTCTCTGCAGACTTAAAAAAACAGTGGGGGAAAAATATTGAAATAGTATTAGTATTAGTGAGATAGTATTAGAATCCATATGCAGAAGTTTAATAAGGGGCTTAGGCAGAGACATCAACGTGTAGACAGGCAGAAAGTCGGCAACATGTAAGCAGGCCAAACCAATTGACATACATGGGGCAAATCCAGAAGACATAGTGGTAAAGCAGCCAATAGTTCAAGGCAACAACAATCAGTCCAAAGCAGATAAAAAGGGCAAAGACAAAGAATGTACCTGATCAAAGCAGACAGGGTCATACACACTTAAAACAACGCTTGGTAAGGCAGGTAAACTGGCAATACTTCGCAAAGTAACATGGCCTGAGTTCTTACTGATATACAGCACAAACAGGAAGTGAGAGCAGAGGGAGCGGAGCTGAGTCAGTAGTCGGGTGAGGGCTCCCTCTGCTGGCGTGCTATTACAACATGTTTACCCTGTCCGCTGGGTTTCCATCAATGTCCAATGGCGTGGGTGGTTATAGGGCTTCCTGGCCGGGGTCAGCCTCTGGGTGGACCGGTTTGAGCTGGGATACATGGAAGGAAGGATATATACGATAGTTAAAAGGAAGCTCCAGTTGGTAAGTCTCTCTAGAATCTTGAAAGGACCAACATACCTTGGACTGAGATTCCTGCTGGGTAGCCGTAGCTTGATGTCCCTTGTAGAGAGCCAGACCCCCTGTCCTGGTTGGTAGGGAGGGTGTGTTCTCCTGTGTTCTCACAGCCCGTTGGAAACGGACATGGGCACTGTCCCACACCCTCTCACAACGCCGAATCCATTCATCAACCGCTGGAACTGCAGAAGGCTCATCAGACCACGGGAACAATAGAGGCTTGAATTCCAAGATGCAGTGGAAGGAGTTGAGTAGTGAGTTAATGAGTTCTGTGCATATTCAGCCCATTGTAGGAACTCAGACCAACAATGTTGTTCCCTACTGTAATAAGTTCTGAGATATCTGCCTATTTCCTGAATGAGACGTTCAACTTGGTCATTAGCTTGGGTAGTTTGTGATAGTGATTAGTTTGTGATATCTTTGGACTAGGTGGATTGTTCGTGAAATACCTGGATGCCCTGCACAGATGGATGTATGGACCCATTGCATGACTCTTTGACATAAGTTCATAAGTGCATAATGTTTGTTGGGTGGACATTGTGGGGGTGAAACTTCATTTTGTTGCTCACGTTGAATTTCTTTCATTATATCTCATGATACAGATGCAATCACAACTGTAGGAGGGAGTATAGATTCGTGGAAGTTATTGTTGCCTGCTTTACAATTTTTACTTCCTGGTCGATAGGTGACTGTGAACTGGAACCTGGTAAAGAATGCACTTTCTTGAAAAGAACGCACATGGGTGTAGTTTACCTGGTGTTCCATGCCTTTGTGACAGCACTGCTCCAATGCCCAAATTGGAGGCATCGACCTCCACAATAAAAGGTGAGTTTGGGTCAGGATGTTTCAAAATGGGAGCTGTGATGAATCTTTGCCCGGTTAGCTTCATCGGTCCACTTTAATTTCATGAGTTTTCCTTTCAATAATGATGTCAACGGTGAGGATACTGAGCTGTAATTCCGTATGAACCTCCCATAAAAGTTTATGAACCCCAAGAACCTTTGATGTTCCTTGATTGTGTGAGTACTGGCCATTCTGTGACTGCTTGGACTTTGACTTCATCCATTCATACTCCATTATGACTGATGTGGTATCCTAGAAATGAGGTTTGCTTTACATGGAATTCACATTTTTCTGCTTTGACATACAACTGGTTGTTTAGTAATCTTAATAGCACTGTCCTGACATGATTGACATGATCTGCTTCGTTCTTGGAGTAAATGAGGATGTCATCAATGTAGGCGACCACATACTTATTATTCAGATCCTTGAATATCTTGTTGATAAAGGATTGAAACACAGCTGGAGCGTTTGCCAGTCCATAAGCCATGGCCTGATAATCATAGTGCCTCCTAATGTTGATAGATGCAGTTTTCCATTCGTCACCCTCACAAATTCTTATTAAATTGTATGCACTTCTTATATCAAATTTGGTGTAGATGGTGGCTTCACGTAGCTGTTCTAGTGCAGAGAGGACTAACGGGAGAGGGTAACGGAATTTCACTAACATTATTCAAACCTCTATAATCAATGTATGGTCTTAATCCTACATTCTTCTTTTCAATGAAGAAGAACCCTTCTGCAGCTGGTGATGTGGATGGACGGATGAGACCAGAATCCAGAGCTTCATCAATATATTCATCCATGGCCTGGCTTTCTGTGAGAGGGTAAACACAATTCTTGGGTGGCATGGCATTAGGCAGCAAGTCAATAGCACAGTTCCAGGGGCAGTGTGGAGGAGGTTGAGTTGCCTTAATTTTACTGAACACTTCTCATAAGTCTTTGTAACACTCAGGAATGATAACTGTTTTATGGGTCTCTGGACTCTCAATACTGGTCATCAGACATGGATGGGGTTTTATGTGGATACACTTCTCTAGGCAGAACGGGGACCAGCGAGTAAATTCTCCAGAATGCCATGAGATTTCTGCATCATGGATATACAGCCATGGATGTCCCAGGACCACTTCATACTTGGGGGAATCAACAACATAGAAGATAATGGATTCTTGGTGCAGAGCTCCTACCTGGAGAGTGAGAGTTTGTCTTTGGTGAGTAATTGCACTTCCAATCAAAGTGTCATCAATGGACTTGATCTTAATGGGTGGAATGCAAGCAGGAGTGGAAATATTGTACTTATCAATGATGTGTTTACAGATGATGTTAAGTGCAGCTCCTGAAGCGATCATCGCTGTTAGATCAAAACAGACATCAACATTTTGAAGGGATACTGGTAGCGTGAATGACTTGAAGTGGCAAGGCCTTTCTCTTTTTCAGTTTTAGTTAATCTACATTGGCTCTTAATTGAGGGGATAATTCAGTTGACTGCATAGATTGGATTACATTCTGGAAAGTTGTGTCTTTTCTACATCGAGCTGCTTGTCTCATGAGGTTGTCTATAATAATGGTTAACTTGATAAATTTAGGAAAAGATAACTAATTACCTTTTCAAGCCAGCTTCGATTAAAGATCCACCTTCAGGCTGCGGTGAAACATAGCTTTCAAAGCCACATCATTCCATCCATTCTGAGCAGCAATGGTTCTAAACTCAATTGCAAAATCTGCAGCCGATCTATTTCCTTGCTTAAGATTCATTAATTGGGTAGATACTCCTTTCCCCCCATCTGGGTACTCAAAAACCTTACAGATCTGTTGGATAAATTAGTCCAATGAAGTTTTTAACAGAGAATCAGATTCCCAAACTGCTGTGGCCTAGTCAATAGCTCTCCTAGTCAACAGAATCATCATAAACGCACATTTCCTCTCTTTAGAATCAAATTGACGGAGAAAGCCTTAACATTGTTCAGCAGTGCCATTAAACTTTTCAGGTATAGCAAAGCTTACCGTTTTTGGAATGGTCAGAGGCAATGATCGAATGTAGTGTGTCAGATGCTCGTTTATTGACTATAGTTGTATCAATTGCTCTTGATAGCCCTTTAACACTTCACCCTGAAATGCAACAGTAGCTTGCAGGCTTGAGACTTTAATAAGTTTAATAAGGGGCCTGAGAGTTTAATAAGGGGCTTAGGCAGAGACATCAACGTGTAGACAGGCAGAAAGTCGGCAACATGTAAGCAGTCTAAACCAATCGACATACACAGGGGCAAATCCAGAAGACGTAGTGGTAAAGCAGGCAATAGTTCAAGGCAAAAACAATCAGTCCGAAGCAGATCAAAAGGGCAAAGACAAAGAACGTACATGATCAAAGCAGGCAGGGTCATACACAGGATAGCAGTCATGAGGGTCACTTGGACCAACGCTTGGTAAGGCAGGTAAACTGGGAATACTTCGCAAAGTAACATGGCCTGAGCTCTCATTGATATACAGCACAAACAGGAAGTGAGCGCAGAGAAAGCGGAGCTGAGTCAGTAGTCGGGCGAGGGCTCCCTCTGCTGGCATGGCGTTACATTTCTAAAGGAGCTGTTGACATGGAATTGAACCAGATTTGAACCCAAACAATAAATCTGAATAAAAAATTGTTCTGTGTAATAATAGTGAAATGATACAAGGAAAAAATACTGAACTACTGAAATGTTTTTAATACTTTATATAAATTTTTTTTGGCGATGGCAGCCTAAAGATGCCTCTCATATGTAGATTGAAACAGTGTCGTAGTACGGGGGGCTAGGGGGGGTTGGGTGGTGGTTGGTAGTTGGGGTGGAGCCTTAACCACACCCCCTCCCCCGGTTTTTCAGTTTGTGATCGACACCATTCCGTGATCAATCATATCACATGCTCCTCCAGAAATTAGTTTGTGAAACTAATAACTAAAACTACTTGTAAACTAATCAATATTGTTTTCTTTGCATAAATGGATTTATTTTGTTGTTACCAACATCTGGTGAAAACTTTAAGTCAACAGCACCATTAGAAATATGTTTTCTGATAAAAATGGTGACGTGTTGAATATTTATTTCCCCCACTGTATAATGCTCTTTGTAAACTTAAACCTTATTTAGTTTTCTTTTGTTTTTTGTTTTTCTTTTGTTCTTTTTTTGTCAATGAATCACAAAAAAGATTAAAATCTAAAATGAAAACAGAGAAAAAAATGTGAACTACAAAAAGTTTCCATTCAAAGATATGAATTAAACTTATGCACAAAACTATAATATTACATAAAACATTTTCAAATAAACCACCATTTCCATCCAACGAGTCAAAGAGAACAAAATAGGAACTTCCTGACAAGCTGGTGCCAAATATCAGAGGGAAATATGAAATTTGCTGCAGTAGGAAAAGCAACTGTGGGGCTTTTTTCTTATATAACAAATTACTTGTGGATTAGAAGACAAAGATAAAACGCAATGAATGAGTGCACTGTAAAAGAATGCTGTGTTCAATCTGACAACATTAAGGAATTAAGTTAACATTATGTTTAAGGGCGCCACGGTGGCTCAGTGGTTAGCATTGTCACCTCACAGCAAGAAGTGGCTGGTTTGAGTCTCGGCTGGACCAGTTGGCATTTCTGTGTGGAGTTTGCATGTTCTTCCCGTGTTGGTGTGGGTTTCCTTCGGGTGCTCCGATTTCCCCCACAGTCCAAAGACATGCACTATAGGTTGTCAAGCTCTGGAAGTGTCTGGATCCATCGGACTCACCTGAACCTGCTTGCGCTTGCTCTCACTGATTATTGATTGACAGTCCTCAGTGTGACAGTTCTCAGTGTGTCGTGACATAGGTAAATTGAATAAACTAAATTGTCTGTAGTGTATAAGTTCTGTGAGGTAATAATACTGAACCACTTTGATTATGGACTTTTGCTAAGAGATTTTAGAATGATCAGAACAACATTTTAGATATTTTACAATGTGGTCTATCTGTTGGTTTGTCCATTAATGCTGTTAATACACAAGAAGTTTGGTCAGAGGAGAAATGAGCCTGGTCAGGCCAACTGAGCCTGGTTGAGTTTTTTGGAAAAAAAAGATTTTTTTCCTTCACTTTTGTCGCTTGGTGAAGTTTGTTCCTTGACACTGGCTTGCTTGATTTTGGGACTTTGTGGATTTTGTGGAGATGTGCATTGATGGATTTGCCCTTCAGTGTTTGGACTTTCAGCACTTAAATTTAAAGCACACTGAACTGAACTGAACTGAACTACACTAAACTGAACTCTGAAAACTGGACAGACACCATTTTAATTTACTAGAACTTATATGCCAAGCTGCTTTGATACAATCTACATTGTAAAAGTGCTATAGAAATAAAGATGAATTGAATTGTCCCATCACACATATTTTTGTTATCACATGATCAGTTAAAACAAAATCTCATTACTTTTTGATGCGCATTCTGGAATTTATTCAGTAAATGTGTTTCCAATTTAGTTCATGCACATTTTTACTAATCCGATAAAAAGTTGATCCTACTCATTCCAAAATGCTCATAAAAATAGGTGGATGGAAACATAGCTAATTACTTAACACTGCTCTAAGGACGGTTGCTGTCAGATAAATAGATAAAAAGACGGACTCAAACAAACATTATCATCCCCTAAATACATAAATACACAGGAAGATAGACCAATATTAATGCAATATTAATGAACACTATATAGATGAGCAATTAATTGTATATGTCCAGAAAAATAGCTTGAGAAAATGTCACATCTGTTGCAAAGTGTTGTCCTGTGCTGTATCTTAAAGCAAAGAGGACAATAAGGTAGAGACAGGATGTGAAAGCACATGCTCTGCTGGCACAAGGCAACACCTCTTTCTCTAACAGTGAAAGGGAAAGTCCCCTCACAAGTAGAGACATCACCAGACAAAGAACAGATACGTTTCGCAGCCCTGTAGACCTGTATAAATTTTTCTCTCCCTGATGCATTTCTTTTAGCGTTTCAAACATTTTGTGTGCAGTCTGTTTTTCACCATGTGAATTTGCCACATTTTGTTGGGTTTTTATAACATTTCTTTACCGTTGCGCAGTTGCAAGAAGCATGTGTGGTTCTGCTGTTAGGTTCAGGGCTCTGTTTGTGGAAACCAAACATTGACACTCCTGCACATTTCCTAAACACAGCCTACTGTAAGCGCACTAATCTGACTTCATTATAATGACTCGTCTGAATTCTGGCCTTTTCAATGGAAATATCGTGATCTTCTTTTCGCTCAGTGTTCTTCAGCAGGCCGTAGGCTTCAGGGTCGGATCATGCCCTCTGATTGAAACCACTTACCTAAAAAGGTCTTTTGGAGCAGATATTTTATGATTGCTCTCTTTTTTTCCAAAATGAAAAGGGGATGGCATGCTTAGGTGAAAGTCAGGCCAGACAAAAACAGTCTGCTTCTGATCATAGAAGCAGAGGAGGAGCTCTCCCAGGCTATTTCTGTCCCTTTGTCTGCTTCTCAAATTAAGTGATGGAGCGATGGTGCTACAGCTTAATTCCCTATTCGGATGATAAGCACCGGTTTCATCCCATCGTCCTTTAAGGGACTATTATATCATCCCTATGTGACATCGGCAAAGATCTATTGAGTGTCTCACTACTGTACTCATAAAAATAAAGGTTCCAAAATGTTTTTTTTACACTGATGGCATAAAGAACTATTTTGGGTTTACTGAAACTAAACTAACCATTTATATTCATAGTGTACATAATATTTTAATCTAAATAATCTAATATTATTAAAGAGCCCCAATTATGGGTTTTTGAAAATGAGCTTCCATGCAATGTGTAACACAGCACCAAGTGAATAAAAACATCCAGCTGAGGTTTAAATCTGAAAGTGCACCGTGTTTAAAACTATTGATTCTTTAATGAAATTATCAACCAATAAATTAATCAAGTTGGGTTCGGATCGTTTGCCTGAATGCGTCAACGTTGATACGGTACATCACCAAATACAGTGAGGGAAATAAGTATTTGATCACACTGTGATTTTTCAAGATCTCCTACTTAGAAATCATGGAGGGGTCTAGAATTTTCAATACAGGTTCAATTCCACTGTGAGAGACAGAATCTAAAAATAAAAATGCAGAAATCACATTGTATGATTTTTTTAACAATTTATTTGTAAATTACTGTGTGAAATAAGTATTTGATCACTTGCTTTTCAGCCAAATTTCTGACCCTCAAAGACCTGTTATTTTGCTTTAAAATAGTCCAGCTACACTCTGCTTATGATTCTAATTTAGTAGCACTTGTTTGAGGTCACTAGCTGTCATAAAGACACCTGTGCACCCCACAATCAGTCAAAAATCTAAGTAGCAACATGGCCAAAACCAAAGAGCTGTCAAAAGACACAAGAGACAAAATTGTAGACCTTCATAAAGCTGGAACTACTAAGGGGCAATTGCCAAGCAGATTGGTGAAAAAAGAACAACTGTTGGAGCAATTGTCAGAAAATGGAAGAGGCTAATGATGACTGTCAATATCCCTCGGACTGGGGCCCCACAGAAGATCTCTCCTTGTGGGGTATTAATGATGCCAAGAATGGTCTAGAATCAGCCCAGAACTACATGGGAAGAGCTCATCAATGCCGTGAAGAGAGCTGGGACCATCGTTTTCAAGGCTATTATCAGTAATACACTAAGATGTCATGTTTTAAAACCATGCATCGCACAGAAGGTTCCCCTGCTTAAGTTAGCCCACGTCAAGACCCGTCTGAAGTTTGCCAGGGACCATCTGGATGGTCCAGAGTATTCATGGGAGAAAGTCCTGTGGTCAGATGAGACCAAAGTAAAACTTTTTGGTCTTAACTCTATTCACTGTGTTTGGAGGAAGAAGAATGATGTGTATCATCCCAATAATACCATTCCTACAGTAAAGCATGGGGCTGGAAGCATCATGCTCTGGGGTGTTTTTCTGCACAGGGGACAGAACGACTGCACTGTATTAAGGAGAGGATGAACGTGGCCATGTATTGTGAGATATTGGGCAAAAACCTCCTTCCCTCAGTTAGAGCATTAAAGATGGGTCGTGGCTGGGTCTTCCAACATGACAATGACCCAAAGCACACAGCCAGGAAAACCAAGGAGTGGCTTCGTAAGAAGCATATTAAGGTTTTGGAGTGGCCTAGCCGGTCTCCAGACCTATCCAATAGAAAATCTTTGGAGGGAGCTAAAACTCCATGTTCCTCAGCGACAGAGAAGATCTGTATGGTGGAGTGGGCCAAAATCCCTCCTTCAGTGTGTGCAAACCTAGTGAAAAACTACAGGAACCCTTTGACCTTTGTAATTGTTAACAAAGGCTTCTGTACTAAATATTTAAAATGCTTGACTCAAGTGATCAAATACTTATTTCACACAGTAATTTACAAATAAATTGTTAAAAAATCATTTAATGTGATTTCCGGATTTTTTTTTTAGATTTTGTCTCTCACAGTGGAATTGCAATTATGCTGAAAATTCCAGACCCCTCCATGATTTCTAAGTAGGAGATTTTGAAAAATCACAGTGTGATCAAATACTTATTTCCCTCACTGTATGTAGTGCCGGATCTGGTAAAACGTGAACGCGCCTTTCCTTTCAGACTCTAGCGGAGCACGTGGATCATGGGACTAATCATGACGCAAAGATGACGATCACTGACAGATGGAGATTCAGCTGTGGGGATTAAATGGTTAAAGTTCATTTTCACAACAACACCACAGTATAGCCAACCTAGTGCTGTGTTTGTTCCTGACATTTTCTGATTTTTGATACAATATCCTATGCTGCAACATGAGTTTAAACGCGGGATTTGTTGGCCGTTTGCTATTAAAGGAAGGAGCAGCAGAGTCTACTATGTATGGGACTTTGTCAGGCTTTGACAGAGACTTTGTCAGTAACTTTTACAGTTCATATGGACCTTTTTTTTTCGTCCAGATCATAACATGTAAATGTGATTAAAATTGTTGCCTCGTGTGTTATAATTGCTCCACGTGGCTTGTAATCACTTATCTATTATAGATCAGTGCTTGTACTGTATCTCTCAGGTTAAACCTTCATGGGGCTATTCACATATTGCATCTAAAACTACCGTTTTTCTTCCGTTACCAATTTAAGTGCGTTTCTGAACTCTCGATCCTCTGCCATTTGCCTTTGCTATGGCCACCATCAGCTGGTCCTATACATGTGCAGCACGGTCACTTTTCAAAATAGTTACATTTTTGCCACTGTGTGGATTAATACTAAATGTGTGTCCTTGTTATTACTTGGGATTAGGCTTAAGAGTAAAGTATATGCTGCTGCTTAACTGCATTGCTTTATTGCATTCTTGCATTGGGCTCTCACATACTCTTTGCTACTTCATAGCCTTGGTGGGTGTTTTTCTCTGTCTCATGCTGAACCCAGTAGACCAATCACAACAGTCTGGGTCATTGGACCAATCACAGCAGATTAGCCTCATCAAAAATCAGTGGTTCTCAAACTGTGGTACGTGTACCATTAGTGGTACGCAGGCTTCCTTCTAGTGGTACGTGGAGAAATTGCTGAATAATTAAAGTAAAAAAATGAGCACACTTTTAACTCTTTGACGCATACAATAACACAGTTGGGATCAGTAAACTGATTTTAATGGGCTAAACCTTTTATTTTTATTTTAGATTTTCTAATGTTTGTAATGTATCTATCATTTGAAGCTAATTTCCTCCCTATATTTGTAATGGTTGTTGGGGGCATATCCCGTATTTTTATATCCCAGTGTTGACAGGTATAGTTTAGTCACTTGCTTTTCTGACGCACATAGCCTACTCTAACGTGCAGTAAGCAGATCTAATTTTTAATTGAAATATGTAAATCTAATTCTTATATCTAAAATACAAGTCAATGTTTAGATTTCAAAGATATACAAATAGGTCATATAAACATGCATCATATATTAAAAAATGTATCATTATATTATATATTATATATGAATATGATGACATATAGCTAATATTTATGAGTTCCAAGAAACATTTCCAGGTTTTGATGAATAGACTATTTTATGATAATACTTTACATTTGAGTACAGCAGTTTTATTTTTACTTTTTAAGAACAGTACCCATTTTAATTAACTTTTAAAAGCACATTTTAATTTAAAAGTTGACGTTTTATTTATTTTAACCTGTAAGAACAGTACAGTGTTAATGTTCAAACTGTTAATAATGGTTAAAGTGGCTGACAATAATAAATATTCATAATAAGAAGAAAAAATCTGCTACCTTTTTGAACTGTACAGAGCTGCAACTGCTTAATTAGACCTACTACTCCACTGTATTTTAATACCGGTCATTATGGTGGTACTTGGAAAAAAAGTTTGAGAACCACTGTGTTAGATACATAAGGTTGCTGAAGTTTTGTATACTGTATGAATTAATGAGTTGCACTTTTTATTGTTTGTATTGTTTATGCTTATGTACTTCTTTAAGTTTGTCAAAGGCCTGATGTCTTTTGTTAATAGTTAGTTGTTTATTTAGTTATGTTAGCTCTGTGAACCAGGATTGGTTTAGTGATTGGTAGAGTCACGCTGCCTAGAAAAGAAACATTATAAATTTTATATGCATAATTAAGTATATGAAATGTTTGTCAGCATTAGTTTAATAGCAAGTAGACAACCTTATTGTTAACAGACATGGATATAAAAGCCTAGGAGAACTCTCATTACAATTTCATGGGGTCTTTAATGATCTCTGGTTAAATAATCTGCAGTCATCCTTTGATTTCAGGAACCATCGTGGGTTGTTTAGTGCCATTAGCTCATTGTGATCTTGTGTTAGTGAACAATGGCTCTGATTGTAGTGGAACAGCATTGTAAGCTCCAGCCACATGATGCTTGCCCACATAGAAGTTACAGTGGTACGTACAGTAATTATAGATTTGCAGTTGATCTCAAATAACTATGAACTTTAACTTGTACATATAATAGTAGCATGATGAAATTTTGTGGTTGTATTTGGCTCTACAAAATAAGAGGGGTTATATAGCATGTTATTCATTATAAAAATAAAAGAGAGCAAACTAGCATGCCCAGTTATGCTTCGAATAGAACGGTTTTCATTGCCCAGGGACTGAATGAGAATATGAAATACGAATCAAACAAATAGCGGTATGCAGCAGTGCTATAAGAGATTCACCAAATATTGTTTCATCTTTAACCCTCAGGCCTTCCAAGATGTAAGTTGTTGTTTTTCTTCAGTAGAACATTAAAGAAGATTTTTAGCTGGTTCTTTGTATGGCTACCACCACATTGAATATCGAAAAATCAACTCAGGCTCATTTGGATTACGTACCCCTATATGCATTTCTGGTGAGAGCAAAATACGTCCCATTTTTTTTGCAGTTTTTGTTTTCTATAATCCATCAGAGGCCGCTGTGTATGCTTTTTCAGATCTCAAATTTCTCTCGCGAGTGCCATTTGCACCTGCTTTTCTTCTGTGAATCCACCAGAGGCCGCTGTCAACTGACTGACTAACCAACCAACTGATTCCACTCATCCTCCCCCTTCCCTAAACCCAACCAATAGTGTTTTAAAAAGCACCTATTGACCCACCCACTCCCTTCCTTAAACCCAACTGCAGTGTTTTGAAAAGCAAACAAATTTCTTTAAAAAGTGGCAATGTTTTCTAACTTACTTTAACTCTTAACATCTTGCCTTCCATTTAATAGATGCAATTTCCTTCCTTATATATATATATATATATAGGTTTAATTGTAAATATTTACTTTCAACATAGACAATGTATCTGAACATTTGATTGTAATTGTAGAATGACTGCATTCAATTGGTCGTAATTTTCTGTACACTTTTATTTTTTTGTTTTTTTTGTTAAAAACAACAACAATCTGTAACCTGGGATGTGACACTGAAGACAGGGGTGCGGATCCACATGCAGGTTTATTAGCAGGATGGTCAGGCAAGCAATGATCAACACAGGAGCAAATAGATATATAAGGGTGTGGCGAGGGGGCGTGGCCAAGAGCCGCAGGAGCGAAACGAGGCCCGCCACCTGTGGCGCACACCTGCCACCAATCCCATGGAAGGAGCTCTGGACTATAAGAGGAGGAACGATGGCAGAGCAGAGAGAGAAAGGACCGGGCCCGGACATTGTTTTACTTTTGCTTTTAGTTTGACAGCAGTCTCCGCGAGGAGCTGCCGTCCAATTGTTTTGGTTTAGACAGCAGTCTCTGTGAGGAGCTGCCGTCCCTTTTACTAATAAATATTTAAAAGTTTGTCGGTTCTCCGCCTCCTTCTTCCCAGGGGCCAGGTGGCCGTAAACTTGATTACAAAGGGCAATCCAGAGTAGTAGTCAGATAGCAGGCAAATGGTCAAAGGCAGGCAGCAGACAGGCTGAACAGACAGACGTGGCAAAGATCAAAACCAGGCAAACTAGACAAAGGAAAACGCGTTGTGGTGTCACTGAAAACAGATGACAAGACTCAGCAATAGTGTTAGTGTTTGTGCTCCTTATATAGTGCAATGAATCAGTCCTTGAGTGGCTTCAGCTGTGGGATACCAATCAGTGGTGACTTGCATCAGGTGTGTGTGTGTGGCATGACTGAATATGTAGTCCATTTACCAGCAGATTTGTAGTTCTTGTGAATGTGTGTGTGTTTACCAGCGATCTCTAGTGGTTAGATCGCTGGTGATCGTGACACAAACATATGTAAGAATTTGTACTTAAATAATGTTTTTTTTTTTTCACAATAACAAATTTAAACAAAAAAATAAAGGATGTAAACACAGCTACTGAAAAAAAAAGCAACCCAGAAAAAGAAAAGTCTTTTGATTTTTACCACATTTTCAGATTTTATTACATTCTCACCCTGTTATTTACTTGTTAATAAAAATTGTTGCATTGTTTACTTTATTTTCACTTGTTTTTTTTATATTTTAAGACAAACTGGTAACAGCGGAAAAGCCATCCATAAAGAGGTAATCGGTTGGCCGGTAAGTGAGAAAAGGAACGGAGTCTAACCACCCGGTATCGTTCATTTTAAAGATGAAATGCATAGTTCTGGCTACATAATTCGAAATCTCCAGAGACATATTGTATATAGGGTTTTTATATTTTCAGGGACATTTTCAGAATCAGCCTATGCTGCAAATATATGCAAATATATATATATATATATATATACAGGCAAAACAATATTATTACATGTGGCTCCAGAAAATGCTTTAAGGTCTTAAAAAGTAAAGAAAACTATTGGTGCAAAAACGTGAATGTGATTTACAATATACTGTATATCCTGTCACAAATATGGCCACAAACTCATCAGACTGATGAACTGACACAGTTTGTTTACACATTTTTAATGTAGGTTGGAGAATTCTGAAAAGGCACAAGTAGTATTTTTAACACACGTGACCTCTCTCTCTCTCAATTTTAAAATGAATATAAAAGATTCATATACTTTAACATTATTATTAAGTACATAAAATAAACAACAAACAAACCGGGCGTCATGGTGGTGCAGATCGTAACACAATTGCCTCACAGCAAGAAGGTCGCTGGTTCGAGTCCCGGCTGGAATTTCTGTGTGAAGTTTGCATGTTCTCTCCGTGTTCGCTTGGGTTTACTCCGGGTGCTCTGGTTTCCCTCACAAGTCCAAAGACATGCCGTACAGGTGAATTAAACAAGCTAAACTGGCCGTATAGTGTATGTGTGTGAATGCAAGAGTGTATGGGTGTTTCCCAGTGTTGGTTGCGGCTGGAAGGACATCTGCTGCGTAAAACACATGCTGGATAAGTTGGCGGTTCATTTCCGCTGTGGCGACCCCTGACTAATATAGGAACAAAGCCGAAAAGAAAATTAATAAATGATTGAACAAGCCAAAAATGAAACGCCAATTTAAAGCTGTTTCCAAAATCAATCAACAGTCTACATTATTTAAAAGGTATTTTTTTTTCTAGAAAGGCAGTATGGCATTTTGTTTACATTTATATTGCTTCCTGTAAAGAAAGACAGTAGATGTGCACTAACTGTTTTGGTTAGGGTTGTTCACCAGGGGGAGGGCTGTCCCTATGAGAAGCACTTTGATATTGCACTGTTGATGAGAGCGAGCGTGTGCACACCGAGAGAGCGAGAGAGAAGCAGAGCCATGGCAAAGAGTGCTCTGTAAACAGCCTGTCAGAAAAGAAAGTGCAAGGACATTTTCATCCGCTACAGCCAGCGCTGTGTACAGCACTGAAGAATCATCACGAGAGGCAGAGCGAGGGAGAGCTTTAATTAATTCATGCAGGAGAGGAGGGATGTTTCTGCCGCTGACTGAGCTGCTTCCAGCTCTGCCTGTGCTCTGCTGCCTGTAGCGTTTTGTTTGTGAGCCCTTCCATCCTCCAACAGCATTCAGATCAGCATTTGACGGACACCGTCACCTGAGCAAGCGGAGGTAGGGTACCGTTTGTCCATTTTCTCTAATACACATCTGGTTTCTGCTCTCCTTCAATGTGCACGTCCCTTGTTTTCTTCTCACCGTGTCTGTTCTCTTATGTCAACACTGACAGCTTGAACTCAAATGAATTGGTGCGCTTTATCTATGCATTGGTTTTTGTCAGGGTTTCCTGTGCTTTGTGGAGTTTACGTGCAGGATGTTGCCTGCTTGCTGCGCTTTTGTCACGGTCTTCATTGTCATAGTTTGCCTGATATGTCAGAGTTGACTGTGAATGGTGTTTATATTTCACACTCAGCTGAGAGATCAATGCCGACGGATGATGGATAGATGGATTCTGTTGATACGGGTGGGAAATACAGCTCAACAGGGTTTGTTTGGCATCTTGTTTGATGCCCCGGGGTAGCCAACAATCTCTGTTGTGAGGGAATGCAATCAGTTTCGATGTGTGCGATGATTCATTCTCTTTGCAAACCTGTGCTGTGCTGTGGATTGGGGACACTGGTGAATCTCCAGTCGGCTTGCTTAATTATGGCTCATCATGTAATCACCAAAGGCACAGGGTCTTCATGTCTCAACAGGATCTCTGAGCTGTGTGTATGTTTTACCCGGCAGAAGCTTTTTTTCACTACAGTATATCTGCTTGAAGATGTGATCCATGTTAGCGTATTCCTCAGAGAGGGGCAGGCTGGATCTTTTGTGTACACGTTTCTGGTGTTTTACTCCGTAATTAAGCATGCTCTCGGTTATTATAAAAAGACACACGTGCATGAAAGAGAAAAGATTACTCATGACACACTACTCAAGGTCAAAAACAGCAGTCAGCCACAGAGTATATTAATGGAGTCCGCAATAAAGGAGAGCCTGAATAAACACACACTGATCATACTGTTGTCTTTGGCTTGTCTCTCAACTTTACTATGCTGCTCTTAAGTAGATGAATATGTTTCTGTCTGGTCAAAAAGCACAGTGATTTTTCCTAGGGTTGTCGTTGGAAGCATTTTTGGCAATTGGGTTTTATAATTCCACCTTTGGCTTAAAAAAATAGTTCATGCAAATCATGAAATTCTCTCATCATTTACTCACTAACCTCATTTCTCACAAACCTTGAGTTTTTTTATTCTGTTGAACACAAAATAAGACATTTTGAAAATTGTTGGAAACCAGTAGGGGAGAGCGGGGCACAAAGTAACACTTTTTGGTTTTGGTCAAATAATGAACAAAGTAATAGGGTTAGACTAACCATATTTTTTTTACCAACAACACACAAGCCTCTCCTACAAATGAGCACTGGAATTATGATTGCCAGACCTATGGTTTCTGTGCTGTATTGCCAAAATTGCCAGGAGTAAAAATTTTACTATTTACCCCACCTGCGGGGAAGTTGTAACAGACAGGGGTTTAGTTGTAACACATGCTTATAAAGGCAGATTTCACACAATTAATTTAAAATTTGTTTACTTTAAATAGTAGCTATATTTCCTCAGTAATTGGCTCATTTCTTTTTTTATTCTACATAGCACAGTATGTTTATTTATTTATTTAGTTTATTGGATAAACACATTTAAATCTATTTGCATTATTATCCATTTATCCATTATTATACAATGCATTTATTTGCATTATTAACAATAAAACATTTTTTCTATTAAAACAATATTTTCTATTAAAAACATTTTTATTAAACAAGTTCTCAACATTACTCTCAAAATTCAAAAAATATTTTGTTAGTTTATTTGGTGTCCAACGGTGTGTGGATTAATTGTAACACCCTCTTACAACTAACCCTGCTGTGTCATGTTTTACTCAAAGCTGGCTAGCAGTCACTGTGTGTATTATACATTTTTCAAAATGATGTCATGTTTTAGCCTAGAAGACGGTGATCACAACAATATAATATTTTACGTACATATACTTTCACTGATTTAAAAAATATATATATATATATTGACTGTAATAAAAAATACTTTTATGCTGCAAAAATGGTTTCTCCTGTGTTTCTCATCCAAATTTCGCCAAACAATTTTAATAATTGGCCGGAGGCTGTCTGCCGACACTGTGGTGAAAACCTCGGAAGCATGCCATGGTTAACCCTGAGCAAATACCTTAAAATTGGGGAGGGGGGGGGGTCAATTTTCATTTTGGGTGAACTATCCTATTAAGCTACAGTTCAATCACATCCTTCAACATTGACACTCATACTGAACTGAATTGATTCATCAGTAACATAAAAACATTTTGCTGAACTCAATGGGCCTGATATATAAAACTTGCCTCACACTGATGAAAGTTTGTACCTTATTGTTGATTATTTCCTGTTTCTTTCTGTAATGCTGGCTTGACACATTGTATAAAGTGCTATAGTCATAAAGGTTATTTCTTAACCTGTGGCTTTCAGTGGCTTATAGCATTTCCTCTTCTTATTTCCAAGTAGGTATTTGCACGTTGCTCTCAGTTAATGTATTGTTGTTTCTGCAACCATGTACTAATATTAGCATTAAAGAACCCCTATTTTGCCTTATAAAAGGTAATATTTTGGTTTTGGGGGTCTCCAACAACAGGCTGATATGCATGTAAGGTCAAAAAACACTTTCATTGTCTTGTAATATGCATTTATTTTTTACCTAATTATCCCAAGACACCCATATGATTTGTTCAGTGATTCTTTTTCCCCAAACCTTTCCTTTGTTTCTTTGCAAATAAGTAATGCAGTTAAACACCAGCATATTACTCTACTCTTAATCCTAACCCCAAGTAATAACAATGACACACATTCAGTATTAATCCAAACAGTGGCAAAAATTAAACTAATCCCACGTTGCAGCATAGGACAAGAAAAAAACACAGCACTAGGTTGGCTATGGAACTTTAACCATTTATTCCCAACAGCCGAATCTCCAGCTGTCAGTGATTGTCATCTTTGTGTCATGATCAGTCCTGTGATCCCCCGCGCTCCACTAGTGTCTAAAGGGAAAGGCGCGTTCACGTTTTACCGGAACCAGTACTTCATAATTGGTGATGTGCTGTATCGACGTTGATGCGTTCAGGCAAAAGATCCAAACCCAACACGATTCATATATTTGACTCTGAGTCGAATATTGTGTTTTAAACATGGCACATTTTTCTGATTTAAACCTCAGCTGGATGTTTTCATTCACTTAGTGCTTTGTTACATACTGCATGGAAGCTCATTTTCAAAAACCCATAATAGGGCCTCTTTAAATGTTAATAATGTAAAGTAATAAAGTGCTAATAATGAAGATTTCTGTATTATATTTTATGGATAGTATTTGTTATTATATTGTTGAGGGGTAAATATATATTTTGATTGTTGCAAAAAAAAATCATTGTTTACAGTTCAAATGGTAAGATCATATACATAACTATATCTGATTGTTCTGTCAACAAAAAAAATGTCCACAAGAAAGAAACCGCAAGAAGTGTGTACTGTACGTGAGGGATGCTTGCAGAGTGCTCGCTTTGAACTGATATTTCAAGAGTTCACACTTAGCTGATGATTGATACTAAAAGCTTGTTTGGCATGCTGTCCCGGAAGAGAGCCCTGAGCTTATGAGATCCTCAAGCCCTGGGCTCTCTCCCGTTTGCAGGGCGAGAGGGTAGTTTGAGCTCAGGTAGATCTCGATGAACTTCCCCATCTTATTTTAACTAAATGATAGATTTGGATGACTGAGGAGGGGTGTACTTGCTAAGAGCTTGACTATGGTATCAATTTTGTGTGTTCAATTTACTTAGGGTGCGTGTTATTTGGACAGTGGGAGGAAACCAAGGAACCCGGGGAGCACAGGGAGAACAAGCAAAACTCCGCAAAGAAATGTTGACTGGTTTAGTTGGGACTTCTTAACCAGTGGCATTCTTGTGGTGAGGCAACAGTGCTAATCACTGGGCCACCGTGTCGCCCATCTGAAAAGGAGGGAAGTAGGGGTGGGTGGGGGGGTTCTTCAAGACGATGATATTGAGATAAGAAAACTGGTTATTTATAGTGAGTTATGAATCATCTGATTGGATAATCAATCATGAGCTGATGCTGGAACAGCTGATAATAATCATAAGCTTGTGATCCTCTCAAAATTTGTTTATACTGAACATAAACTTCACAACGTATGGAGATTTAAATCATGTTAATTCTTTTTTTTTTTCTGTGCAAACTGTATATAGAGAATTTCACCAAGCATTATTTGTAGCTCATCTGGCACCCAGGTGGTTGTTTTCCTTTTTAAATGTAGTTTTGAGCTTGGTCAACATTAAGGCTATTGATGGAAGAAACAGTTTGTCTTATATAAATGTAAAATGCTTCATGTAATCACTCCAACATTGTTTTGTCTGCCTGTTAGTTGCATATTTATAATGTTTATTTTCATGTGAAGTATTATTTCATATAATCTGAAAAGGATCATTTAGGTCGTATCCTTTTCGGTCACGCTGTCAGTGCTCTGTTCATGATGTCCAGTTGCATTAAGAAACATTCAGGCTGGATTTAAGGACAGTAGGTTTCCCTCAGCTGGGAATCAGGGCAGGTCTTGCCTGGCTTTTCTATGTCATTGCATTGCAATTTCGAACCAAACCCTCCTGTTGCCATGACATCCAACCCCTCTGTAAATACTCGCAGGATTTTTTTAAGCATGTCGGCCCCAGGAGAAGAGAGAAGAGAGAGGGAAGAAGGAAAAGATTGCTCATGCTTTTTCACCTCAGAGGGTCACTTAAGGAATGGGAAAGGCTCAATTTATTTGCTATTCTATGTTCTTCTTGCAAATATGAGCAGAAAGAAAGAAAAAAATATAAAAAAAAAAATTATGTATACGTAATTGAATGCTGCATGATACCAATTTGAGAAGCAGATTTGTTTTCTGTTATTATGTGAGAGGCTGTTGTGCAACAATAAAGGGGACTTGCAAATAAATGATTTTTTCCTGGAAATTATACAATAAATATAATAGATAATAATAACCCAAACAATTCAAACATACACATAAAACAAAGCAACTAAATAAATCTGAAAACAGTTATGTGTATGAAATGACTCAAGGAGCGAATCCTGAACTGCTAAAATGTATTTGATAATTCGTATAAAAAGCTTTTTTGATAACGACAGCTTTAAGAAACTTCTTGTATGAAGAACGGCGTTGCATGCATTGCTCAGGTGTGATATTTTTCTCATACTTTATCTGAGTCTAAAAATCTTAATGGTTCTGTGGATCTTGTTTCTGAACTCTGATCTTCAGTTCTTATTGTCTATTGTCAGGTTATTGGCTGACCATTCTAGCAGCTTTATTTATTTAGTTAGTATTTGAGTATTAGTAGATTGTCTGCTTAATGTGCTGATACTGCTCCTTCAACAGACATTTAACTGACTATAAAAAAACTTTGCAAGTACATGTCAACTTACACTAACCCTAATCCTAACCCCAACACTAACCTAACAGTCTACTTATCGAATGGGAATTAGTTGGCATGTAGATGCATCATTCATTCATTTACTTATCGGCTTAGTCCCTTTGTTAATCCGGGGTCGCTGCAGCGAATGAACCACCAACTTATCCAGCATTTGTTTTACGCAGCGGACGCCCATCCAGCCGCAACCCATCTCTGGGAAGGATCCTTGCACACTAATTCACACTCATACACTATGGACAATTTAGCCTACCCAATTTACCTGTACTGCATGTCTTTGGACTGTGGGGGAAACCGGAGCACCCGGAGGAAACCCACGCGAACGTAAGGAGAACATGCAAACTCCACACAGAAACGCCATCTGACCCAGCCAAGGCTTGAACCAGTGACCTTCTTGCTGTGAGGCCACAGCACTACCTACTGCGCCACTGCGTCACCCGCATGTAGATGCAATGTAACTTATATTCAACAAATGGATCATCAAAATAAAGTGTGACCATTATTAATGACTAATATTCATTTACACTGACAAGGGGAAAGGTTGCCTTCTGAAAGACTTTATTTGCTGTCTGGGCTTTCCATTCCTTTTTACATCTACTTTTCTTCATGTGTTCAAAGCCTTTTTCCCTGTGTCTTTTCATTAAATTACACAACATATTTTCTAAAAAAAAAGTTTTGTTTTATTTAAGCTACTGAAATCTGGTAAAAATTCCAAGTCAACTACACCTTTAGAAATATGTTTTCTGAGAAAAATGGTGATGTGTTCAATACTTATTTTGCACGCTGTACTGTATTATGCCCCTTTTCATAATATGTAAAATAAATCATCCCCAGAATTAGTTTGTGAAGGTTCAGTTTATAATACCCCATGTCCTTTGAAATGCAAGTGAGCTGCTTTTTTCAGAAAAGGGAGGAGCTTTTACATGCTAATCTGACACTCCAGAAACAACAAAACAAATTAATCTCACAAAGGTAAAATGTCAGAAAAGAACAACTTAAAGCCTTACATGTTCAAACCAAAGTCAGACAATATTGGACAGGAAAAGAGTTACTAACTTTTACATTGCATCAGGACATTCGGTAGGGTTAGTGGATAGTAAAGTTAATTAAACTCACCAACTGCATGTTACTTCTTTCTATATGCCTTTGCAAATAAACATTACAACTCTAGTACAATTCTACTTGTTCTAAATATAATTTTGAAGATAAAGTGTGAAGCTCAGGCATTGATTCATCTTTTAGAAACAACATTGAACTGACACTCATATGTGAAGCTTTCTGGCAAAAAATATGTTATTCTCAAACATATTACACTTTACAAACCTTTCTCAGCACGTCTTCTTCAAACTAATTCAACCACAATGTCTTCAGTGGCTCAGATGTTGAGAATTTATGGAGATTCATTTATTGGTACATCCAACAACAGAACATTCTCAGTTATTAAACAGAAATGGCGACTGTTACAGTGGTACTGTGGGTGGAAGCATGCAGATTTAGGGGTGGTAATGTTCTGACCAGCGTGCTTTTCCTGCAGAAATAGGCTTACCAGAAATAGGTTACTGGGTTGTACTATTTAATGTTTTTTTAAGAGGATTTTCACCATTTATTGGACAATTTAGGAGAGAGTATAGACAAGAAATTGTGGGGAACAGTGATAGGGGAAGGATTGGCAAAGGACCTTGATCCGGGAATTGAACTCAAGTCACAGTGAGCACCGTAGTGCTATATGTCGGCACACTTAACCACATTGGCATCAACTTTTTTTATGTTTCGTGGGTAGATAGCACCTAAATAAAATAAAAAAGTCATTATATGTATATATTTAGTTATATGTCCGCTTTAGCATTTATTCATACATCATTTAAACTTTTTATAAAGAAAAGATTTTGTAAATAAACTGTTAACCACATAGAGTAAAAAGCCTTCATGCATAATTTTAAAAAAAAAAAAACATTTTGCATTGCTTAAATTCATCTGTGCTACTCTGTCAAATGCTGTTTTTTTTGTACTGTTTTACCAGTCATTACATTGAGCAATTAAGAATATTATGTTAAATCTCAGTTTAGTCACACACTTTACTAATGCACAAGTGGTAAATGCAGCTGTAAGTAATTATATATGTGTGAACATCATAAAGATTACTTTGTGGCAGCTCATAGTTAGAGAGCCTTAGAGGAGTGCTTGATGAGTGGGAAGAAAACATGTAGCTGCATCAGACAGAAGGGATCTGGAGATACTGGTTAAACGCTCATGTCTTCTCTTTAGGCCTGGACGTGGAGCTATGATGATTCGGTTTCTGTGAAATCAATAGGAAAAAAATCTTCTTTGTCCAGACAGCAATACCTACAAAGACCCAGAAGAAAATCTATGCCTAAATGCCCCCAGTGCATACATCAGTCAGACAAAATTTCTACTCAAGTCGAATGTTCTGGCGTCATGTTTCTTTTTAAATCCAGTGTTTCTTTAGCAGCTTGTTTGCAGCTCTAAGTTATAAACAAGATTGCATTGTAAGTTTGTGTGTTATTGGTGTACATATATTCATAAAACAACAGAAATTTTTATTTTATATTTTAATAAGATAAACTACCAAAAATGTCCAAATTGTGTGTAAATTTAGGCCCTGCAATCTTAAGTTAAAAAAGTAAAAACATTAATTATTATTATTATTATTATTATTATTATAGTAATGGTAATAGGAGTAGAATTAATAAAGTAGGAGTCAAATGACTAAAAGTAAACAAAAAATAAAGGTATACAACTTTAAAAAGATCTTAAAAATAAATAAAAGCTAATTCAAAATAAGAATCAAATTAATACTGCTATGTATTATAACATTTCTTTAATGTTATGTTTGTTTATTTTAAAATGTAATTAATTCCTTTGGTGCCAAAAGTACATTTTCAGCAGCTCCTTCTCCATAAAGGTTCACATAATCCTTCAGAAATTAAACTGTTATGCAGATAAAAATTTTTTGTTTAATTTTTAAATGTAAAAAGTTATAGTGCTGCTTATTTATTTGCTGGACAATTTAGTAGTTGATATATTTATAAATGTGTGTGTTTAGGTTATGTGTAAATCATGCCACTCTTTTTAAAATAAGTACACATTCCATAATTACAAAAATGATAATAAAATGAATAATATTAATAACACATGAAGGGAAGTGTAAGAATTAAAGCATCAGCATTTCTTATGAGCACAAGGTATGTACAATCAATTTAGAGGTTCAAGAAACCCTCAAGTACTTTTTTTGAGATTTTAACAGATTTGTGTGTGCTGAGCATCAGATAAGACAACGTTAGCACCTGTCAGCTTTAATTGTGGGGAATACTGGATAATTTTGAGCTTTTCTCAGCTAATTACATCTTCCAGGATTGAAATCATTTTTGGGGCAGGATCAAAATTGGTGACATTTGCTCATCTGCTAGCCGAGTGATGACGCGTCAGTTTCTCATTATTATTCATAGTTGAGTTTTCTTATCCTATGAGAAGACCATGCTTCTTAATTATTCTCGACTGCACGTGCTTTTCAAAGACAGACCTGCTAAGCTGTGAGACCGTGGCTGTGCACGGCACAGAGTATTTAGTCATTTATGAAGGGTCGTATGTGTTTGTTTCTATGATCCACAGGGTTTGTTGAATGGCTTTCCTCGTGATGCTGTCAGGGTCGATACAGCAAAGCTGTTTGTGTATAGCAAGTATTTTTGTCGGGAGACCTGTATGACAATTGAAGTATGGCAGACTTTGTCTTTTATCAGTTGAGTTTGTTACCATTCAGACACATCTCCTATCCATGCTGCTGTGTTTGCTTATGTTTAAAATCATATAGATATGCTTATACAGTTTGCTCCCCACTTTTTCGCTTGCTCTGTCAGCCACGCCCACTCCTCCCTCTGCTCGCAGTGCTCCAAGACAATCATGGAGCATTATTTTTTTAAATTCTAAGGTAGACGTGAACTGAAAGAGGGGTGTTTCATGTCCATTTAAACAGTAAAATTAGCAACATTGAAATTAGAAACATTGCTACACTTTCTGAAAAGCTAATTAAATACCATTGTATACCATATACCCCCCCATCGCCCCCCAAAAATGCATACATTTTCTAAATTCTTTTTCGATTATTGTTTCACAGAGACCACAGAGAACCTTGCTGCTAGAACTTAAAACCTGGAATAATTCAGCCTGAAGATTTCATAGTCCTTATCTGATTATGACCACCACACTAGTCTCCTGAGCCGTGTGTGGAAGAACACAGCCAAATTAGGACAGTACTTCTAAAAGTAATAAAGACAGAGAGGGAGAAGTGCACTGTTGTCCAGCCACAGCAAAAACATCACCTTCCTCCAGCGGGACGGTGCACAGACTCACAAACAGCAGCTGTGATTAATGAATGATCTGACGAAAGCGACAGGCCAAACAGCTGGGAATGGGAGGTTAGTGAGGGGCACAAAAATACAAAAATTCATAAACAGAGACTCTTAAGGAATTAAACAGCATGACTGGATCACATTTCTGGCGCTCATCAGCCAGTTTCACTAAGCCGCACACCACTGCTTGTCACAGGCCAAAGCTTGATATGGTAGGGGGTAATAACTTTTTTGTCTCAACTTCTCCACAGATAGTCTCTGTGGTTTGGCATGAAGCTGTCAGAAAGAGCTCTGACAAAAGTGTCAGCTAAATAAGAGTGTCAGCTAAGATGTCGCATTATCAAACTGTGAGGAAGTGGCTGGAGGAGACCTGATAATGTCATTTCACTGACACAAACTGGCCTCTTAACTTGAAGTTCATAGAAGAAAAAAACATGGTGTTTTAATCGCTGAATATATGTTTATAACAGATGCCTTATTAACAACCCAAGAAATGCTTAGGTAAAGGGATAGTTGACCTAAAAATAAATATTTAGTTATCATTTATTCACTCTTTACTTGTTTCAAACCTTTATGAGTTTCTTTCTTTCTTTTTTATTTATTTATCAGGATCCCCATTGGCCACTAAGGTAGTGGCTATTCTTCCTGGGGTCCATCGAACACAAAACAAAATTACAATAATCCATAACAACAAAGTCCAATAAAAAACATAAAAACCCAAAACCCATACATAACATCCAGATCAACAATCCACTTAATACTGTGCCAATAAAATATTTCTTCAACAATTTTTAAACCTCATTTTACTTGTTGCAAAGCATTTAATGTCTGATGGCAATTCATTCGTTTTCATTCCTCTATACATTACAGTCCATTGCTTTTCATCTGATTTTAAAACGGGAAGCAAAAAATTCATTTTGATGCGTGCCTGGTGTTAAAATTATGACTAGCATTACTATACAAAAGTTGACAGTACAAAACACTTGTAACTCTTGACACAGAAATATTTCTTATGAAACACAGCAGAGAAACAATTACCCTATCCTTCACCAATAACCAACCTAAAGTTTTATGCATTTTCATAATATTAACTCTTCTATTGCTGTGTAAAATGAGTCTTGCAGCTGTATTCTGGACTAACTAATTTATTTTTTAGTCTTTACTTGATGCACTCGACAATACCACTGGATTATAATCTAGATAAGATAGAACAATTGCCTGAACAATTTGAGAGATGCAGTACTGTGCCTAATTTCCTCTACCTGTTTAATAGGCACACTCATTACAGACTAATTTAACTGTGGTTTACATTTAAGTTGAAAGTTTGATCCAAACACAATACTTTTGGTTTGTGTCAAATTTAATACCATCTTATTATTCTGTACCCACTTTAACACTAATTGTAACTCCTCATCTAAATCAGCTTTTCAAGCGATGCCACTGGTTGATATAATGGTGTATCATCTGCATACATAACTGCCCTTGCATGCTTTAAAACCAAAAGAAAGATCACTGGTAAAAATAGAAAATAACAATGGTCCTAAACAACTTTCTTGAGGCACACCACATTGCAACTCTTTCACTTCTGAATAACTTCCATTATGAAATACACATTGCCCCCTACAAGTCAGATAACTTTTAAACCAATGCACAGTTTGGGAAGTAAATTTATAACATTTTAAATTTTTCAAGCAATAATTTATGATCCAGTACATCAAAAGCAGAGTTAAAATCCAGCAATACTGTTCCTACTAAATGACTATCATCAATCTGTACTAAACAATCATCAATTAGTTGTGTTAATGCTATTCCTGTTGAATGTCCTACTCGATATGCATGCTAAAAGTCAGAGAATGAGTTGTTTTCTTTAAAAAATAATCCAATTTGTCCATACACTTTTGTTTCAAACACTTTACTAAGAACTGGCAATAAACTTATTGGTTGACTATTAGCCCCACTAAACCTCAGTGCTGCATTTGTCTGTAAAGGAATAACTTTTGCTTCTCTCCAAGCTAAAGGGAATTTCCCCTCTTTAATACTTAAATTGAAAATTAGACAGACTGTCAAACAACTGGCCACAAATTTTACAAGACAATCATCTAAGTTATCCTTGCCTGATGGTTTATCTATATTTATCATTGATCATTTTTGTTCCACTTGTTGTACATTTACTTCAATTCAAAACATAGAGCTGGGTTATCACTTACTGTTTTTTCAATTTGCTTTTCACTTGATATAATATTATCAGTTGACATTTCTTCTCTAAGCTTATTCACTTTATTTATAAAAAAATCATTAAAATAATTGGCAATTTCATCTGATTTAGTTAAAAATAAATAATCAGTTTCATTTTAAAAATTACTCAATTCTCAATTTAGAATTACAGAGACAGGACTAAAAAAACAGATAATCAATATATTTTAAAAAGTAGTGAATGCAAATAAACAAATTGACAAGTGTATGTACAGGTATATTACTATATACAGCGTTATATGTGCAGCTGTGTGTATATGTGCAAATAGTCATGTAAAGTGTGTTGTTAAACGAGTGTGTGTATAAAAAGTGTATAGCAAGTAGTGATGTTGGTTCCACAATTATTATCATCATCAAGTGTTCATGAGATGGATTGCCTGAGGTAAGAAACTGTTTCAGTGTCTGGCTGTTCTGGTGTGCAGTGAAGCGTCGACCAGAAGGTAAAAAGTTCAAAAAGGGAGTGTGCTGGGTGTGAGCGGTCCAGAGTGATTTTAGCAGCCCTTCTGCTCGCTCTGGATAAGTACAGTTCTTGGAGAGTAGGGAGGGTTGTATCGAATGATTCGCTCAGCAGTCTGAACTATTGGACATACTCTTCAGAGGTCGGATTTGGTAGCTAAGCTAAACCAGTTATTGAAGTGCAGATGACTGATTCGATGATGGAGGTGTAGAACTGTTTCAGCAGCTCCTTTGGAAGGTTAAACTTCCTCAGCTGACGAAGAAAGTACAGCCTCTGTTGAGCTTTTTTGACAATGGAGTCAATGTGAGTGTCCCACTTCAGGTCCTGAGAGATGGTGGTGCCCAGGAACCTGAATGACTCCACTGCTGCCACAATGCTCTCCATGATGCTCAGTGCGGGGAGAGCAGGGGGGTTTCTCCTGAAGTCCACTATCATCTCCACTGTTTTGAGCGTGTTGAGCTCCAGGTTGTTGTGACTGCACCAGACAGCCAGCTCCTTAAACTCCTGTCTGTAAGCAGACTCGTCACCGTCCTGAATGAGGCCGATAAATGTGATGTCATCTGCAAATTTCAGAAGCTTGACAGAGGAGTCTTTTGAAGTAGAGTCATTCGTGTATAGGGAGAAGAGCAGTAGGGAGAGGACACACCCCTGGGGGGCACCAGTGCTGATTGTGCGGGTACTGAATGAGAATTTTTCCAGCTTCACCAGCTGCTGCCTGTTCGTTAGGAAGCTGCTGATCCACTGACAGACAGGGGTGGGCAAGGAGAGCTGAGTAAATTTGGGCAGGAGAAGTTTTGGGATGATTATGTTAAAAGCAAAGCTGAAGTCAACAAACAAGATCCTCACATAGGTCCCTGGTCTGTCTAGGTGTTGCAGAACATAATGCAGTCCCATATT
>CAIGQZ010032266.1:5117670-5133094 GCA_903798205.1 Danio tinwini | reverse complement strand
GTCCCTGGTCTGTCTAGGTGTTGCAGAACATAATGCAGTCCCATATTAACTGCATCATCCACAGACCTGTTTTCTCTGTAGGCAAACTGAAGAGAGTCCAGTGAGGGTTCAGTGATGTCCTTCAGGTGGGCCAGCACTAGTTTTTTAAAAGACTTCATGACTACAGATGTTAGTGCCACCGTTCTGTAGTCATTTAGTCTTGTAAGTTTGGGTTTCTTTGGTATGGGAATGATAATGGAGCATTTGAAGCAGGAGGGCAAAAAGGAGTTTGACCTGATTTCCTAACCATTATTTCATTAATAATATTCCACATTTTTTTTTCCATCATATTTATTTTTACTTAATTGTATTTTATAAAATGTCCTTTTTTTCTATTGATCCTAGTTACTTTATTACGCAATTTACAATAGACTTCCCAATCCTGTTTATTCCCAGTCCTATTTGCTATACCCTTTGCTACATCTCTTTCTGTCATTATGCTCTTCAGTTCATTATCAATCCATGGTGCCCTAATATTCTTCACTGTGTGTTTTTTCATAGGTGCATGTTTATCCACCAAAGAATAAAATAATCTTTTAAATGCTTCAGAATCATCAGGATGACCTTCCTTGTAAACATCAGCCCAACATGTTATTTACATCATTGCAAATTTAGTCCTGACAAAATTTCCTATATGATCTTTTATGAATAACTTTTGGTCTTCCTTTAGGGACCTTTGTTTTTTTAGCAATCACTATTATATTATGATCACTACACCCAATAGCAACAGGTACACCCTTAGAACACATTTCCACAGCATTTGTATAAATATGGTCAATACAAGTAAACGTTATCTTACCAAGACTATTTACATTTACATTGGTTGATCATTAACTTACATTACATTCACCACTTTAGTCTTTAGGGAACAGGCCTGAGACATCCAATTAATTTTTAAATCACCCACCAAGTAAATTTAATTTGCGGTATCACATACTTTGTCAATCATGTCACACAATTCACTTAAATAACAACTATTTGCACATGGTGGTCTGTAACAACAACCAACAAGTAATGATTTGACAAATGTTTACTGTACTTGTAGCCACAGAACAACTGTCAATTACAGAAGAAGACATTTTGAAAAATGTTGGAAACCCGTGACAGCTAACATCCATAATATTTGTTTTTCCGTTATGGAAGTCAATGGTTTACAGATTTTCAGCTTTTTTCAAAATATCTTCTTTTATGTTAGAGTTATAGGGGGGAAAGCTACAAAGGTAACAAAATGGTTGCTTTTATTGTAGTATATTTTTGTTCATAAATAGATCAGTGTTAATGGTAAAAACATTATTAATGTAAATAATAGGAATGAATGAACCATAATGGGATTTTTCAAGCAAAAACAAGGTTTATACGGGTTAGTCCTTAGTAGCAAATTAATTTAAGCATAGTAGTCAAAAGGGAGGTCTTCACACTCATATGAAAGTAATGTGTGTGCAGAGGCAAACTCAGATGCAGACGGTTACTCACTGACACATTGATGCTAAGTGACTTTTCATAACAAAACACATTTGTCTGACTAGCAGCTAGTGATGCAGTACTAGGGAGCTAGCACCAGATTTCATGTGTCTCCACTGTTTATTACTTAATAAAACAGTTGTTTTTGTAATAAATAGATGTCATCTACATTCGTGTACACAGAACCAGGAACCACTGAACACCAAATACATGGAGGCAGTACAATGGGAGTACGATAATTCTAGACCTAAAATAATTTGTTAGCATATTGTGCTTTCATAAGTGTACAAACTTTAAATATCTTACCACAATTGCAACAGCTAACACTGTATACAGTATAACTTGCAAGATATACTGAACTGTCATTTTTGTGCATTGCTGAACCACAAATGTTTATTGTCGAATTATCCAACCCAGGCTCATTGTTGATATGTACCCCTACAGTATATACATTTCAGGAGATCGTAAAATATGTCCCAGGAGGTAAAATGTTTTGCAGTTTTGTTTTTGGAAATCCAGCAGAGGCCGCTGTGTACATTTTTTGAGATCTCAAATTTCGCTCACGAGTGCCGTTTGCGCCTGTTGTTCTCAAGTAAATCCACCAGAGGCCGCTGTCAACTGACTGACTGACTGATTGCCTGATTGACTGACTGACCAACCGGTCAGCTGGTCGCGCAAAAAGAAACAGAAGCTGTTGGTGGCATCATACCACCCTATTGCGTTCGTTTTAAATGAAAATGCAGAAATGCAGCCATACGTAATTCTGGCTACATAATTTGCACTCTCCAGAAATGTATACGGAGGTTCGTTTTTTACAACGAGCCTGTTTTGCAACCATCGATATGGTTATGTAGAGATTCAGGTAGTTTGAACTGCAAATGTGCAACAGTTTGCTGAAATATCAGTTAAAATATCACTTTATTTTAGTGTGTATCTACACTACCTGACAAAGATCTTGTTGTCTATCCAAGTTTTAGGAGCAACAAATAATAACTTAACATGTAGTTGTTTATTTTGTATCAGAAGTGGCTTATATGAAAGGCAAAGGCCTCTGGATTACGCTTATTTTACTAAAATAAAATATCATCATGTCTTGATTTTTTATTAGTTAATTAGGACAGTACAGTCTGACTTTGCTTAGACAAAAGTCTTGTCACTTAATAGAAATAATGGACAATATAGAATATAAACTTATGCAATGGAAAATAATTAATATTGTATATGACTTCCATGAGCTTGGAGGACTGCATCCATGCATATTTGCAATGACTCATATAACTTTATTAATAAAGTCACCTGGAATAGCAAAGTAGCTTTCTTGCAGGACTCCCAGAGTTCTTCAAGATTCTTTGGCTTCATCTTCAATGCTTCCTCCTCTGTCTTACCCCAGACATGCTCAATAATGTTCATATCTGGTGACTGGGCTGGCCAATACTGGAGTACCTTGAACTTTTTTGCTTCAGGAACTTTGCCTGGGAGGTATGAGAAGGAGTGCTATCTTGAAGAATTTGCTCTCTAATGTGGTTTGTAATATAATTGGCACCACAAATGTCTTGATACCTCAGGCTGTTGATGTTGCCATCCACTCTGCAGATCTCTCACATGCCCTCATACTGAATGTAACCACAAACCGTGATTTTTCCTTCCCCAAACTTGACTGATTTCTGTGAGAATCTTGGCTCTATGCGGCTTCCTATAGGTCTTCTTCAGTATTTGTGCTGATTGGGATGCGGTTCAACAGATGATTCATCAGAAAAATGTACCTTCTGCCACTTTTCCAAATGATCAACTACAAGTGCAAGTTATTATTTGTTGCTCTTACAACTGGGATCGGCGACAATACTTTTGACTTTGTCTTTAGCCCTTCCCCTTACCTCTACCCCTCGTTTTACGCATTCATGTGAAAGGGTAGTGGTGTCCCAATTCTCTTGGCGTAGGGCTAAGGGGAAAGGGGTATACACCCCTTCTAACGAAGATTTTTTTAGGACCACACTCAAAACCAAGGGGTAAGAAAATTTCCCAGAATACACCTGCTACAGCGGCAGTTTCACTGCACCCCGAAGGAGAGCCACAAATTAGTATTTTTTGTCATTATTAAAACTTTTTACTACAAACAAACACGTTTTAATATATTCATAACCGCATTCATGTTTTACCATCATGCTTTAATAAAAAACTCCTAAAAATAAAATCCGCTAAATTTCGCAATCTATAAGCCCTAATAATAACTCCTGTACAGCAGTCCCACAACATTCTGACACTCGATGACACTCAAATACCCTGTCAGAAAAGTCTAGTGGCTGAGAATGAGCGTTTTACAGTGTCTGCTATAATGTTAATGTTGTTTTTGGTGTGTTTACATAGATGAATATGGCCATGGTGTAAATGTGCAGTATAGTTACGATCTTATTGCTCTATTATATCGTTATGATAACATAATATATGCCTTCAGTGATTTCCTGAAGATGAATACCAAAAAATAACACAACTGGAATAACTACAGCAATTGTCATCGTCTGATTTCATATGAAGTTTATACATTTTATTATAAGTACAATATGCACATATGGAACTGCAGCATAAAATGAAGTGCTACTAAAATAACTGTTCGGAGCGGCACAAGCATACGGTTAGCCCATTCTTTAATTGTTGTTAAAACATTTCATGTTCAGTGGGAGGAAGGTCGTGACAGGACTAGAAGAGGGCGGATGCCAAGTAGGTTTTCTATTGCTAATTACTATTAATAATAATTTCCTGTTGTGCTTTAGTGAATGACACAAATATGATTAATAAAAATATAGGAAACTCTGTCTGGCACAGAGGGTGTGTTGTGTAGAGGACAGAAAAATGAGAGAAGTTGCTCATACTGTAGCCCAGTGTCAACAGCTCAACAGACGATTGCTGACCTTTCTGTTTTATCTGTACACAGATTCACATTCACAAAGTTCTTTTCCATCGTGGGCCGTGCAGAAGTCCATCACATCTCTGTCACACTGAAACTGTGCCTACATTACAAATGATGATTCTCACACTATTCGTTTTTACAAGTCTGATGCAGAATCCTATACTTATTACATCAGAAAGAGTTTAATAATGGATCTGAGAAAGAGTGAAATATAAGGCAGTTCTTGTAAAAGGATGGTCACATCAATTTTACATGAAAAGGAGATGCATCACGGACAAAGCTGGTATGGTTTGGAGAAAAGTGGGGGAGGAAGAGAGAGAAATGTAGAGAAAGATCTAATATAGATGGCTACAGAGAAAAGGATGTGAAGGAATGGTATAAATACTCCAGGGCTGGAGGATAATGGAGTGTCAGTTGGAGACAGAGAGGCAAATGGAATAAGGTACATGCATTTCTTTACTGCTAGACAGGAGAGAGCGGATGGAGAGAGAGAGAGAATAATGAGGCTCATACTGTTTAATGGGACTGAGAGGCCATATAACTCTGGGTAAAATCTGCGTTCACTGAACAAGTCTCTTGCTGGACAGAGAGATCTGTGTCCCAGTCTGATCTAGATGAAGCTGCTTGAGCTCGACTAGTTTGTGATTCAGGAGGGAAAAACACCTTCAGGGTTCAAAAATAAGGATTCGGTGTGTACAAGAGATTTTATACAGCTTTTTACTTCATTCTGTGTTCACTGGTCATGTTCATGCCTCACAAGCATAAATATTTTACTTTCTGTAATGTATTGCAATTACATACACTATGACGTACACTATGGTTCAAAATCTTGGAGTTGGTACGTTTTTTAAAGCATGTACAATTTAATTCTGTTGAAGGTTACAAAGAATTTGATAGATTTTTTTGTGTTTTTATATTTTTTTTTTTGTAATTTTTGTTTTTTATTAAATGTGCCAAAAAAGTTGAAAATCTGGACGTACCTTGGCATAGTGGAAGTGTTCAGGGATGCGTTTTCCAAACAATGACATTACTCGTGGCTAAACTATCATAGTACAATGCATTCTTTGGGAAAACAACAATGTTTCCCAAAATCCTAGTTGCTCTGTCAGAGATCCATCATTTGAACCAAGTTAGTTATAACATAAAACATTCAAAACCCCCAAACTTGTTTGTGCAAATTATATTGTTTTACACGCATGCAAATAAAAAAAAATCCAATATTAGTTTTAATAAAAATTTGTTTTCCATATTAATTGAAATATATGTAAACGGCACATATTGGGCCTATGTTTTCTTTACAAATATTACTGAGAATATTCCATATTCTATTCTGAAAATAAAACCACATAGCTAACATGACTCATATATAAATCGTATAAATCGAGTTAGGCTAATTGTTGTAAAATACAGTAGGCTATTTATCAAAAATTATTATTTAATAGTAATTATTATTATTACTAATTATTGTTATTATTATTTTTATTTAGTAGAATATTGTTTAGAAAAAAATGTATTAAAAAAAGTCTAATTTTACAATTTGACATAGTAACGCAACATTCAAACCACTGCAGAAATGTTCTAAACAACAGACCCATGTCTTATAGTACAGATACAGATACAGTACAGATACATTTCTTAATAAATAAGCTATAAATACAAACCAATAACACATGCTATCTATTTTTGTTTTCACAAGCTTTGGAGACATGATGTAAATTCTGCTTTTAAATAATAGGTCACCTATAGCTTTCATCATGAGCCACGGCTGCTTTCAAAATGGCATAAATGATTTCAAAGTGCACTACTAAAGGAACGCAATTGTCAATATAAAGATTGCTAAAACTGAGCTGTAAAAATACTTTAAAAGCAAATTAAGAGAGATGATTTTAATGTTGTTTTTTAATCATTCCAAGTTTAAATGTTGGAATGTTCGAAAAATATAGGGCATTTTGGGATAACTGGGAAGACAACACAGTTAGAAACTTTGCTTCTAACTACAGCTCTAGAGGTGTAGTTGGAAATGTACAAGTTTGCAACACAATTTGCGAATGTTCATTGTAACGATAGATTTGGGAAACGCTAAATCAATTGCTTATTTTTGGAACTTGCAACCTTAGTTGTCTAATGATGGTTTTTGGAAACACACCCCTGTACATTTAAATGGCATACTGTGAGCCTGTCAGTGTAAAATGTCAATTAATAACAGGTCAATCTGAACGAAACACACTCTGATGATCCAGATAATTTTCACCTTATTTTAAAGTTAATCTAAGCTTGTGTTCTACTTACTATGTATGTGGGATTCTTGTTAATTTGAAAACCATTTTCTTCTGTTGGCATAAATAAAGCTCACTCAATCCTTCTAACTAAAATAAACTTTTTCACCAGTTGAGTTTAAGATTGTCTTTTAACAAGGAATCTACTCAATTTGTTACAAATACTAGGTGTATATGTTTGTACGTGTTTTTGTGAGCATCACACTCATTGGCATGAGTTGTGGAAGAGTCAAAACTTATTAATATTCACAACCCGTACAAATATGGTCAAAACCAACCATATAATATTAAAGCCAATTCCTAGGGTTGGGAATGGACCTATAAAACCAATTCAGGTGAATGTTTGCGCATACCTTATCCACAAACCTTTCATATTGAGATCACAGAACAAGTTAGTGTATTGTATCAATGCATTCTATGACGTCTTTAACCTTTCTATTCACCAAAAATTGTGAAGAAAAAATATCTTATTCATTTACTCTTATATTTTAAGCTGCACAACATTTTTCTACATTTAATAACAATCAGATTTCAAGTTTTTAGCACCAAATCAGTATTAATTTCTGAAGGATCTTTTAAAAAAAAATCCCCAAATCTTCTTTAGAGACAGTAGCATTATCTAGCTGAAATACATAAATAAATAAACTATTAAAATGATTTGCGATAAACTTGAAAGCGATAAACTTGTTTATAAGAGTTACATACACAACATGTTTATTTGTTGTAAAATTGCTATTATAAAATATAGCAGAATTTTTCATAAAACATCAATTATCTTGCTCAAATATTGTGTTTGGTTTTATAATTTAATATTGAATATAAGTATTTTATTTTGTAGTTGGGCTAGTAAGAAATGTTGACTGGGGGACGGGAAAAAGTCCTTATTGATATCGAGTCACATAGTTTATATTAATTTCAGAGCATTTTTGCATTTATTTATACTGGAATGGTGCGGTGTAGACAAGAATATGTAGCTGAGAGAAGCCTAAACCTGAGTTCCCATGAACCACCAGCTCCTATATATGTCCTGCACTGCACCACAGCTTTGACAAGCGGGGTAATTTATGACGTCTAACTGGAGTCCATTTAGAGATCACTTCATATATGGACAATGGAATCTTTTTTCCAAACCAGTGATTTAAGACCCATTTACACCAACAATGACAACTATGTAAAGATAACTATAAAAATAGCTACAGTACTATGTTAGCATTCACACCAAAACATGATAACTCTCCTGTTTATTACAAGCACGTGCTGGAGTTTTCTTGTCTGCATCTTTAAAAGGTTGCATTCTCTAAAGCACGATCGATTCTAATTTGTTGCCAATGTTTTTTATTGTGTTCAGAAGATTTTCATGCCACAAAACTGCTTTATGGTTGTATAAAAAAAGTTTAAATTACAAAAAAAAACTAAACAGGGTGGTTAATTTTCAAAGTAGTTGGTTTGTGTAAAACTATGGTAATGTTGTGTTAGCTAACACCTTCATTGTGTTGTGTTGTCTTAGTTTTGCAAACCAGCTGCTGAAGTCTACTACAAATAAGTCAACTTATTTTTTTAACTGTGGTACAGTATAGACTCTCCTGTTTTATATATTTTTAGATCTATTTCTTTATTGTTATGATTATTTTGATTATCATCCCTAAATTCCACATAAACTGGAAATTGCTGAAAGTTTTTTTTATATATTTTTGGTATATTTATGTTGATGCACTTCTAACTCAAATGAAATGTTGTTTTCTTTTAGCAAATCATTCCCTCATAGCAAACTAACAGTAAGAGAGGTGTGTTTAGGAATATTGTGGCTGATGCTTAAACTGACATCAACAGTGAAGGACCGCCACTCCAAATGCGGAAGCAAATGGTTAGACATATTTTTCCAGTGGATTAACTTGAATGGATTAATTGTTGGTATAGTATATTTTTCTTCTATTAGTGTAGGAACTTTAAATAGCCTCCCACAATTACAGCATCTTACTGTGACTTTAAATCCGATATACCAAATTGTTGTTTTTGTGTATTGCTGAACTTCAAATAAAACAGAAAGTTTATTATCATCTTATTGTTTTATTAGGTATTATTAATATTAAAGTGGTGGCATGGTGGCTCAGTGGTTAACACCATTGCCTCACAGCAAGAAGGTTGCTGGTTCGAGCCCTGGCTGGTCGAGTTGGAATGACTGTGTGGAGTTTGCATGTTCTCCCTATCTTGGCGTGGGTTTCCTTTGGGTGCTCTGGTTTCCCCCACTGTCAAAGACATGCGCTAAAGGTGAATTGGAGAATACACCGGAGTATGCGGATTAATGGCCATATGAAAAACAGGCTTAATTTTGGATACATGGAATACGGGATGAACCCTCCTGTACGCTAGAGGTAATTTAAGGTGGATTGCCACAGGACTAATGATTTTTGTGACAATAAAAGGGCCGATAAATTTGGGAGCAAGTTTATTACAAATGGTGCGAAGAGGAATGTTTTTTTGAAGAAAGCCACACTTTTTGTCCAACAACGTAAACGGGAGGCTTAGACTGGTGGCAATTGGCTTTAGCCTTGGTGCGCTCGCCCACCTGGAGGAGGGTCTGTCTTGCCCTGTTCCAGGTGCGACGGCACCTCTGAACAAAGGCATGAGCGGAGGGGACCGCGAATTCAGATTCCAGACTGGGAAAAATTGGTGGCTGGTAACCTAAACTACACTGAAACGGAGTGAGGCCCGTGGCTGACACTGGTAATGAGTTATGTGCATACTCAACCCATGTGAGCTGCTGGCTCCAGGAAGCAGGATTCTGAGAAACCAAACATAGCAATGTGCGTTCAAGATCCTGGTTGGCTCTTACTGTTACTCTGGGGATAAAACCCAGATGAAAGACTAACAGTGGCCCCCAATAACCTACAACACTCTCTCCAAAATTTAGACACAAAGAAGCCTAAAGACACAAAGAAGAATTTAGTCAGAAACCACGTCCGTCAGGAGGCCATGAATGCGAAAGACGTGATTAACGACCGCAACCGATGTCTCTCTGGCTGAAGGTAATTTGGGTAGAGGGATGGAATGAGCCGCCTTCGAGAACCGGTCCACCACGGTTAAAACCACTGTGTTGCCGTTCGAGGATGGAAGTCCCGTCACAAAATCTAGAGAGATGTGGAACCAGGGTCTCAAAGGCACTGACAACAGCTGAAGAAGTCCATCAGGGGGGTGATTGGAAATCTTAAAAACTGCACAAACAGAACAAGCCAAGACAAAATTACGCACATCACGAGCCATAACTGGCCACCAGAATCGTTGTTTAATAGAAAAAAGTGTGCGACTCACCCCTGGATGACAAGCTACCTTGGAGGAATGTCCCCACCGGATAACGTCTGACCGAAGTTCCTCTGGCACGAATAACCGACCCGGTGGGCATCCGATTGGGGGCGTTACCCCTTCCGAGGCTGCACGAACCTTCGACTCGATCTCCCATGTCATGGTGGAAACAAAAATCTTCTGTGGGACAATGGGGTCGGGTGACGATGCGCGCTCCGAAAAATAAAAAAGACAGGATAACGCGTCAGGTTTGATGTTCTTAGAACCTGGTCGATAATGATGGTAAAATTAAACCGACCAAAAAATAATGCCCACCGAGCCTGCCTAGAGTTTAATCTTTTAGCGGTTTTGATGTATTCTAGATTCTTGTGATCGGTCCAAACAATAAAAGGGCCCCCCACCCTTTTAACCAGTGATGCCACTCCTCCAAAGCGAGCTTGACTGCCAACAACTCATGATTACCAATATCATAATTTCTCTCTGGTGGTGATAATCGATGGGAGTAAAACGCGCACGGGTGGACCTTGCCATCCGAGGAGGAGCGCTGGGACAGGATGGCTCCGACCCCCACCTCTGACACGTCGACCTCCACCACAAACTGCCGGGAGAGATCAGGGGCTATAAGGATGGGGGCTGAAATGAAGCAACCTTTCAGTTTAGCAAACGCGGTTTCGGCCGCGCTGGACCACCTGAACGGCGTTTTGGAAGAGGTCAAGGCGTTCAGAGGTGCGGCGAGCAGGCCAAAATTGCGAATAAATCGCCGGTAAAAATTGGCAAAGCGCAGAAACCTCTGCAGGGCCTTACGGGAATCTGAAGTTGGCCAATCTACCACAGCCTGAATCTTCTTTGGATCCATGTGCATCCCCTCGACTGACACGTTATGCCCTAGAAAAGGAACTGACTGTGCATGAAAAACGCATTTCTCCACCTTGACATAAAGACCATTCTCTAACAGCCTCTGAAGCACTCGCCTGACATGCTGAACATGTTCCTGGAGAGAATGTGAAAATATCAGTATATCATCCAGCTAGACATAAATAAACTGACCTATCATATCTCTCAGAACGTCATTGATGAGTGCCTGGAAAACAGCCGGAGCATTAGAACGCAGTACTCAAAATGCCCTCTAGGGGTGTTAAAAGCCATTTTCCACTCCCTGGAGCAGAAAGCGAGTATAATTTGCCTTTAGGTGGAGACGTACCTGGCAATAGATCTATGGCACAGTCATAGGGACGATGCAGAGGAAGTGATGCAGCCCCGGACTTACTGAACACTCCCTTCAGGTCAAGATACTCACGAGGCACATTTGATAGATCCATCCGTTCATCCTGCAACACAGAACGAGACACAGCAGAACACGCAGACAAAAGACAGGACTCATGACAACTTTCGCTCCAAGAAAACAGAATTAAAAGCCCAATTAATGTGGAGTTTATGCAAAACCAACCAAGGATGGCCAAGGATCACAGGAGTAGCAAGCATTTCTGTTAAAAAAAACTGAATCGTTTCAGAGTGATTACCAGAAGTGATGAGTTTGATAGCACCCGTGGAATGTGTAATCGTAGGAAGAGAAATACCGCTAAGTGAGTGAACAGCAATAGGTGAGGAAATAGGAATTACAGGAATTTTCAGCTTATAAACCAAATTAGAATCAACGAAATTTCCTTCAGCTCCGGAATCAATGAGCGCTTTACAGTCATGAACATCAGATTCAGTGCAAAGTCTTATGGGTAACGTAGTGCTGTCTGAACAGGCTTTGTTAAAAATGGCCTCACCAACCCTCAAACTCTTACCCCTGACCGGACTCTTGCGTTTGACTGGACAATGAGCCAGAAAATGCCCAGCGCCTCCACAGTACATGCACAGCCCTGCTGCTCGACGTCGATGTCTCTCCAGAAAGACAAGCTCTGCCTATCTGCATGGGCTTGGCCTAGCGGTCGAGTGAGTTGATATCAGAAAAGCTAGTTCATGCTTTCATGACTTCTAGGCTGGATTACTGTAATGCTCTGTTTGCTGGTTGCCCAGCATCCTCTATTAACAAACTTCAGCTAGTACAAAATGCAGCTGCCAGCTGTCTCGCTACAATCCAACCCGCTCTTTAAGATCTCAAAACTCAGGGCTTCTTGTAGTACCTAGAATAGCAAAATCAAGTAAAGGAGGTCGAGCCTTCTCATTTATGGCCCCTAAACTCTGGAATAGCCTTCCTGATAATGTCCGAGGCTCAGACACACTCTCACTCTTCAAAACTAGATTAAAGACCTATCTTTTTAGCAAAGCATACACTTAGTGCATTACATAGCGGTATGACGCATGATGTGCCCCACACACGATTTTGCTTCTTGTCTATATACACTATGAACAGCAGCTACGCTAATTATTGTCCTTATTCTGTATTTCCACCTGGGGGTACTCATCTCGAGACCCTCAGACTATGCAGTGCCACTGATGCGATCCAAGACCAGCGACGAGACGATCCCAAGGTTTCCGGACCAGGCCGTATCCTGAGCTGCTGCTGTGGTGGTCATGATGGAGAGCATGATACTGATTCCTGTGATGCTCCAAGGACAGACATGTCTTCGCTGAGGTCCAGCTACTGCGCCTAGACTGCAGCTCTGCACAAGACGTTTGGCCATAGGAGAAATGGTCGTGCCCAACTGAGCCTGGTTTCTCTCAAGGTTTTTTAAATTCTTCACTTTCGCCAATTGGTGAAGTTTTTTTCCTCGCCGCTGTCGCCACTGGCTTGCATGGTTCGGGATCTGTAGAGCTGCGCATCGATGTAATTGCTCCTCAGTGTTTGGACTCTCAGTAGTGATTATTAAACCACACTGAACTGAGCTTAACTAAACTGAACTTAAACACTGAAAACTGAACTGACACTGTTTCAATTCACTATAAACTTTCATGTGAAGCTGCTTTGACACAATCTACATTGTGTAAGCGCTATACAAATAAAGATGAATTGAATTGAATTGAATATCAGGAGCTGTAGAATCAAAAGAGTCTGTGTGGTTAGGTGTGGTGTGTGTCGCTCTTTGTGAACTCCCCTCTGCTGCAATCGAGTGTCCACTCTGATGGCTAACTCAATGAGTCCATCCAAGGTCTTCGGTAAATCCATAGCGTAAATCTCATCCTTTATATAATTGGATGTCCATAAAAAAATACATCCCACTGTGCCTCCACATTCCATTTACATTTGGCTGCTAGAGTACGGAAATCAATGAAGGAATTAGCCACACTCAGATTTTTCTGTTGAAGTTCAGCAAGCCTCCTCGCCGCCTCTCTGCCTGAAACTGCTCGATCAAAAACAATTTTTAGTTCATTAGAAAATGTCTTAAAAGAAGCGCAACAAGGAAGTTTCCGCTCCCAGACTGTAGTACCCCGAAGAGCCGCTTTTCCAGTCAGTAGGTTGATAACAAATGCCACCTTTCCTCGGTGGGAACAGACGAGGGCTGTAATGTAATATATAGTGAACATTTTCCCAAAAATGGTCTGCATAAATGAGGCTCACCCGAATAACATACTGGTGGTGGAATCCGCGGTTCAGTAGAGCGAAAGTTCTCAGTAGAGCGAAAATTCTCCTCTTGTGCAGGACTGGTGGGTGACATGGTGGGAAGAGCTTGTGAATCCGCCATGGAACTCAGCCCGGAGCTCAATCCTTTTACCTGAGAGGTGAGCTCGGAAACTTGGGTGATCAATGCCTGGATGGCCTGACTGGTGATCATCATTTGCTTGTCCTGTTGGTCCATACGATCAGAACTGTGTGACAACACACTCTGGATCTCTGAGACACTTACTGGGTCCATCTTGATCAGTCCGTTCTGTCACAATGATATACACAGGAGACCCAAATGCAAGTGAAAACAAGATGATTTATTTAAAGAGTCACAACTGGTATTGATCTCACCAGATATAGTGTAGGGCAAGGATGCTCACACCAGAATACGATACACCAAACAGCGGTGAAGGTTCATCCGTGAACCAACGTCGTATAGCAGTCTTTCATGGATATCTCACCAGATATCGAGGGAAGGAAAAGGTAGCGCTATGGAGCAGCTCTCAAGGAAATCGTTGAGTTTACCCATGGTAAAGTTCATTAGAGAAGCAGATTTGAGGTGAAGTCTCTCTCAGATAATGTTGTCTTCAGAGCAGGCAGTAGTAACAACATCAAAGAGACGGAGACGTGCATAAGGTACAAATGAAACAGGTTATGTCGAAGAGCCTCGACCAAAGCGAGCGAGAGAGTCTTAACAGAAGCAGACACAGGAGTGAACAACAACAGACTGATAATGTTAACCACAAAACACTGAACATATATAGCGCGCAGAACCCGCAGCAGCTGTGACTGATAACAAACACCTGTGTGTTGAGAGTAGTAACAAGACACGTGACCACCCAGCTGATGAATGTAAACACACATACACACACACACACACCACCCGGTGAAGAACCCAAACAAGACGTACCCACTTCCCACACACACACACACACACACACACACACACACACACACACACACTAGCAAGAAAAACAGAAAGACCCACAAACGTGACAATAAATAGTATTCATTCAAACATTGTAATGTTTGATTTCAAAGCATCACAGTGGCGAAGTGGGTAGCTTGATCGCCTCACAGCAAGAAGGTCACTGGTTTGAGCCTCGGCTGGGTCAGTTGACATTTCTGTGTGGAATTTGCATGTTCTCCCTGTGTTCACGTGGGTTTTTCTGGGTGCTCCGGTTTCCCCCACAGTCCGAAGACATGCGCTTTAGGTGAATTGGGTGAGCTAAATTGTATGGTGTTTCCCAGTGATGGGTTGCAGCTGGAAGGGCATCCGCTGCATAAAACATATGCTGGATAAGTTGGCGGTTCATTCTGCTGTGGCGACCCCAGATTAATAATGGGAATAAGCCGAAAAAAAATAATGAATGAATGTTTGATTTCACACAACACTTGTGTTATATCTACATTAAGTTGTTTACCTTATTACATGTTCATTACATGTTATTCTGGAACTTTATTACCAATCATTTGAAAATCACAACAGATTTTTTTAAGTGTTGGGATTTTGAGAAGACACATCAATAATTTAGATTGTATTTCATTACTGTGACCATTTGACATTTGCATCCTATTTTTAGTATCATGCACTATGAAAAAAAGCATATTTTGTTCATAATGCATGTTTTTTTCCTAAATTTCCTTCATTGTTAAGGATTAGCAGTAAACTCTAGACATACGTTTAATAGCCAATTATGGTACAGTATATTTATTACAAAAAAATGACCATCAAGTCACATTTCCATAGTGTTTTTCTTGCAATTATTGAATGTAAGATTTTGTCTGTCTGACATCAGTATCGTAGAGAGGAGATCAAGTTGGAAACAAAGATAGATAGATAGATGGATGGATGGATGGATGGATGGATGGATGGATGGATGGATGGAT